>WNWK01038126.1:0-18110 GCA_009830355.1 Cherax destructor | reverse complement strand
AGTTTCTCTTGGTACAAAATTAATTTTTTTTACATTAACATAAATGAAAAAATATATCTCTAAACGTATAAGAGAAAATTTTAGAAAGCACTTAATTTTAGATGAGTTCTTGCTAATTGACCAGTTTTACCTAATCGGCACGACATATATATATATATATATATATATATATATATATATATATATATATATATATATATATATATATATATATATATATATATATATATATATATATATACGTATATATATATATATATATATATATATATATATATATATATATATATATATATATATATATATATATATATATATGCAAAAAGATCACAGTAAACAGGTGATTAAAATATGCAAGACACCACTATGAAAAAATAGGAATTCAGCGCTTTGACTACTCCATTATCAAGGAATAGTTCCTTGATAATGTGAGTAGTCACGAAAGCGCTTGAATTCTCTATTTTTCATAGTGGTTGTCTTGATATATATATATATATATATATATATATATATATATATATATATATATATATATATATATATATATATATATATATATATATATATATGTCGTGCCGATTAGGTAAAATTGGTCAATTAGCAAGAACTCATCTAAAATTAAGTCCTTTCTAAAATTTTCTCTTATACGTTTAAAAATATTTTTTTTTCATTTATGTTAATGTAAAAATATATAATTTTGTACCAAGAGAAACTTTGAAAACCTACCTAACCTTATTACAACAAGCGCAATTTAATTTAGCCTAACCCAACTAAATATATTTTAGATACGTTAACATTAATTTAATAATAAACAAACACAATGAAATATATTTTTTTCGTTAGGTTCTGAAGGATTTTGGCGAAATTATTGCATACACAAATTTTCACTTGTCTTATATGGCAAGGTGAGCGTTGCTATTTAAGCCAAAATCGCAAGTTTTACCTAATCGGCACGACATATATATATATATATATATATATATATATATATATATATATATATATATATATATATATATAAATATATATATATTATATATATATATATATATATATATATATATATATATATATATATATATATATATTTGAAGAAGAAAACCACTATGAAAAATAGAAATTCAGCTCGTGACTACCATTATCAAGGAACTATAAAGGAAACATGACAAGAAGGGCTTATATAAGGGGCGAGACTACACTCACAGTCACATCACACTAACAAAGACTACACCTCACAGTAACATCGCACGACTCTGTGAAGAGGAACATAAGAAAGGACCTGAAATCTTCCCAAGAATAAGATTAGTCCAATTTATTATTATCTTCCCAATTTTAAAATTATAAATGAATCCAATTTATATAAACCAAAAGTCCATGGTTGAGAGGAATATAATAGAATCATGTTTCATTAAAAGCAGTTTTGAAAATAATATGAATATTTCTTTTGGTTTATATAAATTGGATTCATTTATAATTAATAAAATTTGGGAAGAATTCAATGATAAATTGGACTAATCTTAATTCTTGGGAAGAGTTTCAGGTCCTTTCTTATGTTCCTCTTCACAAGTCAGTGCGTGTTACGCTACTGTGAGGTGTTGTCTTTGTTAGTGTGATGTGACTGTGAGGTGTAGTCGCCCCTTTATAAGCCCTTCTTGTCATGTTTCCTTTATAGTTCCTTGATAATTGAGTAGTCACGAAGCGCTTGGAATTCTTTATTTTTTCATAGTGGTTGTCTTGACATATATATATATATATATATATATATATATATATATATATATATATATATATATATATATATATATATATATATATATATATATATATATATATATATATATATATATATATATATATATATATATATATATATATATATATATATATATATATATATATATATATATATATATATATATATATATGTCGTGTCTAATAGGTAAAAAATGGTCAATTAGGCAAGAACTCATTTAAAATTAAGTCTTTTGTAAAATTTTCTTAAAGATTTAGTTTTTTCATTCATGTTAATATAAAAATTTAATTTTGTACCAAAAGAACTTTAGAAAATTTACCTAATCTTATTATAACAAGCTCAATTTAATTTGGCCTAATCCAACTAAATTTATTTTAGGTAAGTTTACAATAATTTAATAATAAACAAACACAGTGAGATATGTTTTTTTTTTTGTTAGGATCAGTTTTTTTGCGAAATTATTGCATACACAAATTTTCGGTTGCCTTATTCAGCAAGAAGAGCGTTGCTTTTTAAGCCAAAATCGCAAGTTTTACCTATCTGGCACGACATATATATATGCAATAAGATCACAGAAAGGATGAGGTGATATCACAATATGCAAGAAAAGGATTGTGAATACAACAGTGAAATTCCAAGCGTTATCGTGATTTCTCACATTATCAAAAACTTGTAATTATAATACAAGAGAAGAAGGCTGAGATATCACTTCATGGTCACGCTCGACATTACATCCCACCCTTTATGTGATGCTCAAGAACTTGTCAAACAGCTTCAATTCTTCCTAAATTTTATGATTATAATTTATCAAGCAGATTAAATTCTTCCAAATTTTAATAATTATAAATGAATTAAATTTGTATAATCCTAAAGGAATATTCACAAAATTTGCAACAAGACTAGTCCCAGAGCTAAGGGAATTGTCCTACGAAGAAAGGTTAAGGGAAATCGGCCTGACGTCACTAGAGGACAGGAGGGTTAGGGGAGACATGATAACGACATATAAAATACTGCTAGGAATAGATAAGGTGGACAGAGACAAGATGTCTCAGATAGGGGACACAGAAACAAGGGGTCACAATTGGAAGTTGAAGACTCCTATGAGTCAAAGGGATGTTAGGAAGTATTTCTTCAGTCATAGATTTGTCAGGAAGTGGAATAGCCTAGAAAGCGACACGTAGTGGAGGCAGGAATCATACATAGTTTTAAGACGAGGTTTGATAAAGCTCATGGAGACGGAAGAGAGAGGACCTAGTAGCAATCAGTGAAGAGGCGGGGCCAGGAGCTATGACTCGACCCCTGCAACCACAAATATGTGAGTACAAATATGTGGGTACACACACACACAAACACGCACACAAACACACACAGGAGAGATAGGGGGGACATGATAACGACATATAATATACTGAGAGGAATTGACAAGGTGGACAGAGACAGAATGTTCCAGAGATGGGACACAGCAACAAGGGGACACAGTTGGAAGTTGAAGACTCAGATGAATCACAGGGATGTTAGGAAGTATTTCTTCAGTCACAGAGTGGTCAGGAAGGGGAATAGCTTGGGAAATGATGTAGTGGAGTCAGGATCCATTCATAGCTTCAAGAAGAGGTATGATAAGGCTCATGGCGAAGGGAGAGTGACCCAGTAGCGGCCAGTCAAGAGGCGGGGCCAGGAGCTATGACTCGACCCCTGCAACCACAACTAGGTGAGTACACACACACACACACACACACACACACACACTAGAGAAAGTGCAAAGGTTTGCGACAAGGTTAGTTCCACAACTCAGGGGTCTGTCCTATGAAGAAAGGTTGAGGGAAATAGGACTAACAACACTGGAGGAAAGAAGGGTCAGAGGAGACATAATAACGACATACAAAATACTGGGGAGAAATGACAAGGTAGACAGTGACAGGATGTTCCAGAGAGGGAACACAGAAACAAGGGGACACAACTGGAAGCTTAAGACTCAGATGAGTCAAAGGGATGTTAGGAAGCATTTCTTCAGCCACAGAGTAGTCAGGAAGTGGAATAGTCTAGAGAAAGATATAGTGGAGGCGGGAACCATACATAGTTTTAAGACAAGGTATGATAAAGCTCATGGAGCAGGGAGAGCAGAGACCCAGTAGCGGACAGCGAAGAGGCGGGGCCAGGAGCTGAGTCTCGACCCCTGCAACCACAATTAGGTGAGTACACACACACACACACACAAATCTAGAGATTGTAAGGAAAAGGAGACAAGAGCACCTGCAGACATCACTTGTTTTGTGATTTTTTTTGGAGTTGTGTGGTAGAGTCACAGAGATATAAGGAGAGAGCTGAGCTGACTGTATCTTCTCGAGCCACAGGAAACCATTCTACAGAACTAGACTAGAGATTCGTTCATAAATTAATGTTAGTGGCAGAATTAAAAATAAGAAAGAATGCTTCACTTCCTTTTGTGTTATTTTGTATATTTAAATGTTTTGTGATGTATGATTTCACAGTCTCGTCAGATATTTTAAATGTGCTAGTACACTATATGATATCTTAAATGTGCTAGTACACTATATGATATCTTAAATGTGCTAGAACACTATATGATATCTTAAATGTGCTAGTACACTATATGATATCTTAAATGTGCTAGTACACTATATGATATTAAATTCATCATAGAATAATACAAAATATTTTACAGGTACTAGTATAACGCCAGATATTTTATTCCTTATATAATAATATCAGATATTTTTAATATTCTAGTTCGGTATAATACTAGATATGACTCACGAAATCGTAATGACACGATTGCAAACAAACCATACCACGGGAGGGGATAGAACCCGCGATCAGAAAGTCATTAAACTCCAGACAGACGCGCTAGCCACTGGGCCACCTGACTACAATAAGATTCTTCCAACTAGGTATATTTATAGGGAGCGTCTCTCTACAGAGCTGCTGAAAGACGCCAGTATATCTGAAATACGAAGAGAGGCAAATATTGAACTTAAACTTAAGGAATCTTACAGAAGACAAGTATCTCAGGAAGAACTTAAGGCCATAAGTGAAATTGAAAGAAACTGAAACTACTTTTCTTTGACAAATCTAAGGCGACAACAAGATCCAATATTGGACCCCTGCTTAGACGAGATGGGAATTACACAGAAGACTGCAAAGAAAATGAGTGAGATACTAAAGTCGAAATATGACTCAGTGTTTAGCGAGCCGTTAACCAGACTCAGGGTCGACAATATAAATATTTTTTTTTATCACTGAGACTCAAAATTCAGTCAATTAAAAAATCTCCGATATTATTCGTAACACCACAAGATTTCGAAAAGGCAATAAGCGACATGCCAATGCACTCTGCCCCAGGCCTGGTTCTTGGAACTCCGTGTTCATCAAGAACTACAAGAAGCCCCTGTGACGTGTCTTGAGCATTCTATGGAGAGGGAGCATGGACGCAGGGGTCATCCCACAGTCACTAAAAACAACAGACATAGCCCCACTCCACAAAGGTGGCAGTAAATCAATTGCAAAGAGCTACAGACCGATAGCACTAATGTTCCATATCATAAAAATCTTTGAAAGGGTTCTAAGAAGCAAGATCACCACTCACCTAGAGACCCATCAGTTACACAACCCAGGGCAGATCCCTCTTGTCTGTCCCATCTACTGGACCACTATGACAAGGTCCTGGATGCGCTAGAGGATGAATGAAATGCAGATGTTGTATAAACAAACTTTGCGAAAGCCTTCGACAAATGCGACCATAGTTTAATAGCGCACAAAATGCATGATGAAGGAATAACAGGAAAAGTTGGTAGATGGATCAATAACTTCCTAACAAACAGAACACAAAGAGTAATTGTAACCAGAGCTCTGTTCCACAGGGCACAGTACTCTCTCCAATCCCATTTCTCATCCTCATATCTGACACAGACTGAGATGTCAGCCACAGCACCGTGTCTTCCTTAGCGGATGGCACATTAATCTGCATGATAGTGTCATCCATTAAAGACACTGCAAGACTCCAAGCAGACATCAACCAAATCTTTACATAGGCCGCAGAAAACAATATGAAGTTCAGTGAAGACAAATTTCAATTACTTTGATATTGAAAACTTAAGGAAATTAAAACTGTATCAGAGTATAAAACAAATTACATTCACACAATAGAGCTAAAAATTAATGTGAAGGACCTGAAAGTGATAATGTCAGAGGATATCACTTTCAAAGACCACAACAACGTATCTACCACATCTGCTAGAAAAATGATAGGATGGATAATGAGAACTTTCAACCAAGCCCATGATGATTCTCTTCCCTCTAGGCTGAAATACTGCTGAACACTAACGGCCCCTTTCAAGGCAGGTGAAATTGCTGACCTGGACAATGTACAGAGAACCTCCACAGCACACATAAGTACGATAAAGCACCTGAATTACAGGGAACGGTTGAAGTCTCTTGATTCGTATTCCCTGGAACGCAGGCGAGATAGATACATGATAATATACACTTGAAAAATTCCAGAGGGATTAGTACCCAATTTCCAAACTAAAATCACTCCCTATGAAAGCAAAAGACTCGACAAGAGATGCAACATCCCCCCAGTGAAAAGCAGGGGCGCCATGAGTACACTGAGGGACAACACAATAAGTGTCAGGGGCCCAAGACTGTTCAATATCCTCCCAGCATATATAATGGGGATTACCAAAATACCCCAAAACTTTGTTTTTGTCTCTTGGTAATTTTTCAAAGCAATTCAGAAATCTTTGGAATGCCTACAATTAATTTAACTGCACCAAAAAAGTTTCTTAAAAAACATCAAGAAATCTTAGGAAAGCGTTCCAAATATTTGCATATTTTAAATGAGTTGAATAACAAGCAGCAATTCTCATTTTCTGGGTATTATTTTTATTGCTATACGAAGAAAAAGAGTATTTTTATTTCTGATTTCTTATATATTAAATACAAACGTAAAGTTTTGATTTACATATATATGTTAGTGACAATGTTTTTATCTGTACTCTATTCAAAAGATGCAATAATGACGTACATATATGCAAATGACTTGATTTCATTAAGAAACCTCTAGTACACTTATATATGTGTAATATCACTTTACACATATGTAAGTGTAGAAAACCTTCACTTATACTTGCAAGTCACGTGTGATATCAATACTCTCACATGAAAGTTTACTAGACATTCACTTACACATGTGTATTATTTCTACACACATAAGTATACAAGACATTCACTTACACAAGTGTAATATTCCAACACATATAAGTAAACAAGACATTCACTTACACATGTGTAATATTCCATCACATATAAGTATACAAGACAGTCACTTACACATGTGTATTATTCCAACACATATAAGTATACAAGACAGTTACTTACACATGTGTATTATTCCAACACATATAAGTATACAAGACAGTCACTTACACATGTGTATTATTCCAACACATATAAGTATACAAGACAGTCAATTACACATGTGCATTATTCCAACACATATAAGTATACAAGACAGTCACTTACACATGTGTAATATAACTACAAACGTGTAAATGTACAGGAACTACCTTAACAGATGAGTGAAATTACTAAACACATGAGTAAATGTAGAAGACCTTCACTGACAGGTGTGTAAGTGTAAAAGGCATACACTGATACTTATAAGATCACAGGTCACTTATGTAAGTGCCCATGAGTAAGAGTGCGAGACCTATACTTACACATGTGTAATGTCATTATGCTCATTAGTAAGTTTACAAGACTTCATGAATATCCACGACCACTAGTTACACACCACTTGAGTACCCACCATCATCAGCTACACCACTTGAGTACCCACCATCATCAGCTACACCACTTGAGTACCCACCATCATCAGCTACACCACTTGAGTACCCACCATCATCAGCTACACCACTTGAGTACCCACCATCATCAGCTACACCACTTGAGTACCCACCATCATCAGCTACACCACTTGAGTACCCACCATCATCAGCTACACCACTTGAGTACCCACCATCATCAGCTACACAACTTGAGTACCAACCATCATCAGCTACACCACTTGAGCACCCACCATCATCAGCTACACCACTTGAGTACCCACCATCATCAGCTACACCACTGAGTACCCACCATCATCAGCTACACCACTTGAGCACCCACCATCATCAGCTACACCACTTGAGCACCCACCATCATCAGCTACACCACTTGAGCACCCACCATCATCAGCTACACCACTTGAGTACTCACCATCATCAGCTACACCACTTGAGTACCCACCATCATCAGCTACACCACTTGAGTACCCACCATCATCAGCTACACCACTTGAGCACCCACCATCATCAGCTACACCACTTGAGTACCCACCATCATCAGCTACACCACTTGAGCACCCACCATCATCAGCTACACCACTGAGTACCCACCATCATCAGCTACACCACTTGAGTACCCACCATCATCAGCTACACCACTTGAGTACCCACCATCATCAGCTACACCACTTGAGTACCCACCATCATCAGCTACACCACTTGAGAACCCACCATCATCAGCTACACCACTTGAGCACCCACCATCATCAGCTACACCACTTGAGTACTCACCATCATCAGCTACACCACTTGAGTACCCACCATCATCAGCTACACCACTTGAGTACCCACCATCATCAGCTACACCACTTGAGCACCCACCATCATCAGCTACACCACTTGAGTACCCACCATCATCAGCTACACCACTTGAGCACCCACCATCATCAGCTACACCACTTGAGTACCCACCATCATCAGCTACACCACTTGAGTACCCACCATCATCAGCTACACCACTTGAGCACCCACCATCATCAGCTACACCACTTGAGTACCCACCATCATCAGCTACACCACTTGAGTACTCACCATCATCAGCTACACCACTTGAGTACCCACCATCATCAGCTACACCACTTGAGTACCCACCATCATCAGCTACACCACTTAAGTACCCACCATCATCAGCTACACCACTTGAGTACTCACCATCATCAGCTACACCACTTGAGCACCCACCATCATCAGCTACACCACTTGAGTACCCACCATCATCAGCTACACCACTTGAGCACCCACCATCATCAGCTACACCACTTGAGTACCCACCATCATCAGCTACACCACTTGAGTACCCACCATCATCAGGTACACCACTTGAGCACCCACCATCATCAGCTACACCACTTGAGTACCCACCATCATCAGCTACACCACTTGAGTACTCACCATCATCAGCTACACCACTTGAGTACCCACCATCATCAGCTACACCACTTGAGTACCCACCATCATCAGCTACACCACTTGAGTACCCAACATCATCAGCTACACCACTTGAGCACCCACCATCATCAGCTACACCACTTGAGCACCCACTATCATCAGCTACACCACTTGAGTACCCACCATCATCAGCTACACCACTTGAGTACTGTTGCATGCAAAGAGTACGTCACCTTATTCGGAGCATGTTAATACACCCATATAGGCTGCCTCGCCAACCAGAGAACCATGTTGCAAAGGAATTTGTGATCGGGGCCCTATTATCAGATCAGCACCTGGGTTCAGCCAATCATAATGTGGATCTGGCAATGGTAATGGTGACGTGGATTCCACTCACATGTTTACCATGGTCATTCCCACTCTGTGCTGGTTGCTACACGGTTGCCTATAGTCTCTTGGCTGCTGTTTTGCCTTGATTTCTGTGCCGTGCATTAATACAATTCTATTGTATATAGTGTACATACTTGTGTTTACTGTGTTTACTTTGCTCCAAGCTCCCTTTAACACTCAGGATAACAGGCCTTGAGAATCTGAGGTTGTAATATGGGTAGCCTGTTCGAGAGCTGGAGCTGGACTTAGAACAGGAGCTGAGTCTAGAGTTGAAGCTGGAGCAGGAGCTAGTCTTGTATCATTTAGATTGCTTGCTATCTGTCATTGCGTAAGCTTTGCCAACGCTTCACTAATTTTGTGTGTCATCTTTGCATTCGCTTTGCTATGTCAGCCTTGCTATTGTGTGAGTATTCTACAGTCGCTATTGCGTTCGTGCATGAGCGTCGAGGCATGGTTGCAAAACAGGTGTTACGTTGGGGTTAATGCCACCTATTCGAGTCAGGCAATTAGTGTCTGAGTTCACTCTCCAAAACTTGCCCAAATTCTCTCTACAGCGTTGTTGACGAATTGCTCGTTCTATTGGTATTGACTATCAACGAACCCTCACCGCTGCGCAGCTGCGTGATATTATAAGAGCTAACGTTTCTCCCGCTAACGTTTCTCCCGCTACAGGAGCAGTTAATCGTAGATCTCCATTAAGGTATCTGCAGAATAATGGGAGAGACAAAACTCCTGAGCACAACCAGGAGTCTCGTGAAGCCACAGGTGTGGGGTTGTCTACAGGCGAGTCTGCTTCATTGGCACTTGAGTTAGCCAGACTCAGTTTGATAGAGAGAAGGAGTGGAGACAATTCCATCAGACTGTAGATGACTTCAGTTTGCAAAGGGCAGTACAGTTTGTTCCTCGTTTTGTTGAAGCAGAGCCTGAACAGTTTTTTGAAGCATTTGAAAACCAGGCTCGAGCTTTAGGGTGGCCTGAGGTTTATTGGGCAGCATTGGTGCATACTGCGTTGTTTGGTAAGGCACAGGATTTTACTTCTATACTAAACAACCACGATTTTGGTAACTATTGTACTGTAAAGACCACTGTTCTTGGAGCTTATCAATGTATTCCTGCCAAGTATAGGAAATAATTCAAACTAGGCAAACTGCAGGTGGGTCAGTCTTACGTTGATTTTGTAAGACAGCAGACCAGGGCTTTTTCAAAGTGGTACAAGGCAAGTGGTGTCGCTGATTTTGATAATCTGGTGCAGCTCATCTTGGTGGACAATCTGCTGGAGTCTGTTGGTCCAGAGGTTCGAGTCTTTCTTCAAGATCACTCATTGGCTACTGCATTGGAAGCAGCCAGGTTGGCTGATACTTTTGAAACTAACCGCTCCTTGTCCGAGCGGTCATATCTCTTTCCTCAACAGCCAGGTATGAGCAGAGATCGTCAAAGAAAGTTCCTGAGTGGAGAACTTCGTCAAGATGAAGGTGAATCTCGTCGGCAGCCAACTAAATCACCTGGTGAGCAGTGTTACTTTACTCATGGTCAACCTGGTGAGCGACCTCAAACTACTCAACATGGTGATTCGAAGCGGCAGTATCCAGAGTGGCGTAAGCTACAAAATCAGCGAGGAGCCAAAGTTAAAGCTGAGGTTAAGATAAGATAAGATTTTTCGAATTTTTAACCCCGGAGGGTTAACCACCCAGGATAACCCATGAAAGTCAGTGCTTCATCGAGGACTGTCTGTCTTATTTCCATTGGGGTCCTCAATCATGTCCCCCAGGATGCGACCCACACCAGTCGACTAACACCCAGGTACCTATTTGCTGCTAGGTGAACATGACAACAGGTGTATGGAAACACGTCGAAATGTTTCCACCCGCTGGGAATCGAACCCGGCGGGTTCGATCACTACCTATCAAAATGTAAAGAGTTTGAGAGTGCATTAACCAAATTCAACTTTAAGAACAAGAACATCAACTGGGATCAAATCAGTCATGTCTTGAATGAAACATGCTGGAAGGATATCTTAAATAACATGCATCCAAACAAAGTGTATTTCCCTAAGAAAAAAGAAGAGAATATGTAAACTGAAAAGAGAGAGACACTCCCTTTGCAGGCGAAGATGAAGACTCACAGAACTTCTCAAGTAGGCCAGACTATCTGAATCGAGGAATAAAGCACTGACTAGGAAAACAAATTTTTTTAACTAAAGTTAAATGAATACTACAAGAGACAGGAGCAAGCCATTAATGATATGGACAGAAATTCAAAATGTTTCTTTTCATATGCCTAAAACAAGGCAAATATCACAAGCAAGACACGCGCTGATGACAGTAAAGAAATGAGTCAGATACTGAAGTCTTAATATTATTCAAAACCTTGTCAATTTCTGATATAACTTTAACACCACTGGACTTTGAAAAACCCATTGATAAATTGCTCAAGAACTGCATGAAACCCCTTAAGTATGCTATGGAGAAGGAGCCTAGACAAGGGGTCATCCCACACCCACTAAAACAATGGATAAAGCCTCACTCCACAAAGGTGGCAGCAAAGCAATAGCGAAGAATTATTGAACCATTGCTTATAACATCCCACATAGTAAAAATCTTTGAAAGGTATCTAAGAAGCAATATCGTAAACTGTTTCGATTTCCTACATTTGCACAACCCAGGGTAGCATGGATTTACGGCAGGTCGCTCCTGCCTCTCGCAATTGTTGAATCCACTATGACATAGTCTGATGCACTGGAGGACAAACGGAATGCGGGTATAGTTTACACAGACTTTGCAAAAGCTACAACAAGTTTGATTATGGAATAATAGCGCACAAAATGTGTGCTAAAGTAGGTGGATGAAAAAAACAATTTTAAACAAAGTTAAGGTTAGGTAAGGATCGTCAGGAAACAAGACAAGTGTTTCCTGACGCGGGTCTTAGTCAGATGATGACCCTCCGTTGGAGCTTTTGGTCATCTGACCGAGGCCTTCCGCTGGCTTACCGGTCCACCCCTTCAAAAATTATGGTCAATTATAACCATTTCTTCGCAGAAGCCGTCTCTAGGAAACGTTTAGTTCCGCAAAATACAGTACTCGCCCTCAGGCTTTTCCTGATCCTCATATTTAACATAGAGTTATACACCACAGAACTGTGGACACGGTAAATCTCCGAGCAAATATAAACCTTGTCTTCCAGTCAGCTGCACACAACAAAATGATGTTCATTGGGGACAAATTTCAGTTATACGTTTCCGGAAACTCGAAGAAATAAAAGCTAGAACGAGGTGCATAAAACATTCTAATCACACAATAGAGCGAAAAACTAATGTGAGACACTTGAGTGATAATAACAGTGGATCTCACTCTCGAGGCTCACAACAGTGTCATTATCACAACTCCAACGAAAGTGATGTTATGGATAGTGAGAGCCTTCAGAATAAGGGATGTCAAGGCAATGATGATCCTTTTTGAATCACTTGTTCTCTCTATGCTGGAATACTGCTGAACACTAATAGCCCCTTTCAAGGCAGGCGAAATTTCAGATCTGGAGAATGTACAGAAAACTCTCACTGCACGTATTAGCTCAGTCAAGCATCTCAATTACTGGAAAAGTTTGAAGTCCTTTAAAAATCTATATTCCTTGCAATGCCAGCGAGGAAAGTAATAATGATTTACACCTGGAAAGTCCTGGAGGGGGTGGCCCCAAATCTGCGCACTGGAATCCTTCTCTACTCGCTCGGTGAGTACCCATGACCACCAGTTACACTGAGTACCTACATTCCATGAGTACCACCATCACCAGCTACACTCCATGAGTACCACCATCACCAGCTACATTCCATGAGTACCACCATCACCAGCTACACTCCATGAGTACCACCATCACCAGCTACACTCCATGAGTACCACCATCACCAGCTACATTCCATGAGTACCCACCATCACCAGCTACATTCCATGAGTACCACTATCACCAGCTACACTCCATGAGTACCACCATCACCAGCTACATTCCATGAGTACCACCATCACCAGCTACACTCCATGAGTACCACCATCACCAGCTACACTCCATGAGTACCACCATCACCAGCTACACTCCATGAGTACCACCATCACCAGCTACATTCCATGAGTACCCACCATCAAAATGCAGATGTTATATACACAGACTTTGCAAAAGCCTTTGATAAATGTGACCATGGTGTAATAGCACACAAAATGCGTGATAAAGGAATAACAGGAAAAGTTGGTAGATGGATCTATAATTTCCTAACACGTAGAACACAAAGAGTAGTAGTCAACAGAGTAAAGTCTGAGGCAGCTACTGTGAAAAGCTCTGTTCCACAAGGCACAGTACTTGCTCCCATCCTGTTCCTCATCCTCATATCGGACACTGACAGGGATATAAGCCACAGTGCCGTGTCTTCCTTTGCAGATGACACCCGAATCTGCATGACAGTGTCCACCATTGAAGACACTGCAAGACTCCAAGCAGACATAAACCAAATCTTTAAATGGGCTGCAGAAAACAATATGAAGTTCAATGATGAGAAATTTCAATTAATCCGATATGGAAAACGTGAGGAAATTAAAATCTCATCGGAATATAAAACAAATTCCAACCACACAATAGAGCGAAAACCTAATGTCAAAGACCTGGGAGTGATCATGATAGAGGATCTCACTTTCAAGGACCATAACACTGTAGCAATCGCATCTGCCAGAAAAATGACAGGATGGATAATGAGAACCTTCAAAACCAGGGATGCCAAGCCCATGTTGACACTTTTCAGGTAGCTTGTCCTATCTAGGCTGGAATATTGCTGCACACTAACTGCACCTTTCAAGGCAGGTGAAATTTCTGAACTAGAAAATGTACAGAGAACCTTCATGGAACGCATAACTGCAATAAACCACCTTAATTACTGGGAACGTTTGAAGTTCTTAAACCTGTACTCCCTGGAATGCAGGTGGGAGAGATACATTATTATATACACTTGGAAAATATTAGAGGGATTAGTACCAAATTTGCACACGAGTGTCACTCCCTACGAAAGCAAAAGACTCGGCAGACGATGTAACATACCCCCAATGAAAAGCAGGGGTGCCACTAGCACGTTGAGGGACAACACAATAAGTGTCAGGGGCCCAAGACTGTTCAACTGCCTCCCAGCATACATAAGGGGGATTACCAATAGACCCCTGGCTGTCTTCAAGCAGGCACTGGACAGGCACCTAAAGTCGGTGCCTGACCAGCCAGGCTGTGGTTCGTACGGTGGACTGCGTGCGGCCAGCAGTAACAGCCTGGTTGATCAGGCTCTGATCCAACATGAGGCCTGGTCACAGACCGGGCCCCAGGGGCGTTGACCCCTGGAACTCTCTCCAGGTAAACCCAGGTAATCACCAGCTACACTCCATGAGTACCCAGCATCACCAGCTACACTCCATGAGTACCCACCATCACCAGCTACACTCCATGAGTACCCACCATCACCAGCTACACTCCATGAGTACCCACCATCACCAGCTACACTCCATGAGTACCCACCATCACCAGCTACACTCCATGAGTCCACCATCCAGATACACTTCATGAGATCCCACCACCACCAGATACACTCCATGAGTACCCACCACCACCAGCTACACTTCATGAGTACCCACCACCACCAGCTACACTTCATGAGTTCCCACCACCACCAGCTACACTCCATGAGTACCCACCACCACCAGCTACACTTCATGAGTACCCACCACCACCAGCTACACTTCATGAGTTCCCACCATCACCAGCTACACTCCATGAGTACCACCATCACCAGCTACACTCCATGAGTACCTACCATCACCAGCTACACTCCATGAGTACCACCACCCCCAGCTACACTCCATGAGTACCAGTACCCACCACCACCAGCTACACTTCATGAGTACCCACAACCACCAGCTACACTTCATGAGATCCCACCACAACCAGTCACTCATAGTCCCACCACACCAGCTACACTCCATGAGTACCACCATCACCAGCTACACTCCATGAGTACCCACCATCACCAGCTACACTCCATGAGTACCACCACCCCCAGCTACACTTCATGAGTACCCACCACAACCAGCTACACTTCATGAGTACCCACCACCACCAGCTACACTTCATGAGATCCCACCACCACCAGATACACTCCATGAGTACCCACCACCACCAGCTACACTCCATGAGTACCCACCATCACCAGCTACACTCCATGAGTACCCACCACCACCAGCTACACTCCATGAGTACCCACCACCACCAGCTACACTCCATGAGTCCCACCATCACCAGCTACACTTCATGAGTACCCACCACCACCAGCTACACTTCATGAGATCCCACCACCACCAGATACACTCCATGAGTACCCACCACCACCAGATACACTCCATGAGTACCCACCATCACCAGCTACACTTCATGAGTTCCCACCACCACCAGCTACACTTCATGAGTTCCCACCACCACCAGCTACACTTCATGAGTTCCCACCAACACCAGCTACACTCCATGAGTACCCACTATTACTGCTGCTCACCATTAGTACCCACCATCACCAGCTACACTGCATCAGTACCCGACTCCACATCAGCATCCACTTACATTGTACTACAAACAAATCAAAGCTCAGGTATAGAAGAATCGACATTCAGGAACTTATCTAAGGCTTCCATAATTGTGTACCTAATTTTCATTAAGAAGGATCTGTTAAAATAGTAAAAAGTATTAAATTGTTTTGTTCAGCAGTTTGTGTGATTTTACACCTGTATAAGTTTAGGAGTTTTATACTCACATATGTATGTATATAATTTACAAATGTGTAAATAATGTACATTTACTTGTTTGTTGAGTGATATTAAATATGGGTATCTGAAACATTTTGATACTTACACATGAGTGTCACCTTATGTCACTTATGTAAGATTTCTTCACTTGTTCCTTTGTTAACATTTCATACCTACTTACATATGTATATGTTATGATATCATCACATGTGTAAGTATGAGTGGAATAAGTACATTTGAAAATTCTGGCATTACACCCGTGTAAATCTTATACACTTACGCATATGTAGTGATATTTGAAATGTGTATTTGCCTTGTACACATATAAGTATACTGATACAACACATATGTTATTGTCTGTCTTGTTTACTTTCTAACGTATAATTATTAGTTTTGTTTACCTATTGATATGTGTAGTGATATTACAAGTGTAAGTTAAAGCCTTTTACACTTACACTTATGTGTAGAGATGTTACACGTGACTAAGTGTGTCTTAGACACTTACACATATTTAAGCATTGGTTAAGTACTGTGTCACATGATTGTAATAATCTTACAGGTGTGTAAGTATAAGTCTTGGAATCTTACACACGAGTGTGGTGATGATATTACACATGTGTAAGTGTATTAGAGGTTTCTTAATGAAATTAAGCCATTGCATTATGTGTATCTGTCGTAATTGCAACTTATTAAAAGTGCCCAGGAAAAAAAACTAAGACTAACATATATATGTAAATCAAAACTTTACGTCTGAATTTAATATGTAAAATTTTTCAGAAATAAAAATAGACTCTTCTTTCTTGATATAGCTATAAAATAACACCCCAAAAATGAGAATTGCTGCTTGCTATTCAACTCATTTAAAATATGCAAATATTTGGAACGCTTTCCTAAGGTTTCTCGATGTTTGTTCCGAAACTTTTTTGGTGCAGTTAAATTAATTGTAGACATTCCAAAGATTTTCGAGATCCCTTAAAAACTTACCAAAACAATATTTTCATTCAGTCCACTTTAAATTGTTTTGTAAATGGAAGATGAATTTTATATATATATATATATATATATATATATATATATATATATATATATATATATATATATATATATATATATATATATATATATATATATAGGATGGGGTCCACCTCTAGTGCAAATTGTGGGACCCATAGCCTCGGAGAAGTGGATAAAAAGGCTTCAAGGAAGAATATTTGGATTTCTTCCTGATGCCATTTGAATATTCCACTTCTCCTACCACCCCATCCTATATACACACATACATACATATAAATGCTTTATTAATAGACAGAATACATTTATAGAAAACACAAACATGAACATGAATACAATGGTACAATATGTCAAAGATTATGAATTCCTCCAGCTCCTCGAAGCCGGACGCGAGCCAAGTATGCAGCATGCATTTCCCTCTGGATGGCCACGCTGAGACGCTGGAACATGAACGTGGCTGCCCTTGGGTCCCTGGTGGTGTCGATGAGTCTGGAACCCAGTTCTTTAAGGAAACGTGTTGCATTTTTTCCCCACGCTCCCAAGGTCTCTGATCCCACTGGGACAAATTTATACTGTTGGCTTATGTCCCTGTATTTGCCGATCTTGTACTCCTCTCTGTGGTCAGCAGCTCCTCCCTGTCGCCCAACACTGTGATGGATGTAGGTGTCAGCCAGTGTCGACACACAGGTATAGTCCCATGCTAAGAGCTTGCCATTCTTCCAAGGGTAGATGGTGATCCCGTCGGGCGGTTTGCTGGGTTGTGGGCGTTGTTGGCTGCTAGTGATCGAGGCTCTCTCGGCTGGGCATCCAGCTGTAGCAAGGGTTCTCTTTATGATGTCGTTGACCTCATTGTGT
>WNWK01038125.1:0-18111 GCA_009830355.1 Cherax destructor | reverse complement strand
GGAGTGTTGAAAGGGGGGTTAGCAGGGAGTGTTGCAGGGATGCGGGGAAGTGTAGCAGGCATTTAAAAGAAAAAATTTAAAAAAGGGGCCAGAGTGACTAATGAACAGATAAAATGTTATTTGAGTCCCGGGAATTTGTCTCTTTTAAATTTGGACCTTTTTAAAATTTGGCATCTTTTGAAATTTTGTAAATTCCAAAATTTTTCCCCCTCCCCCCTTTTTGGGGGTAGTTGAAATCGGAAAATTGGCCTTTTTTGTACTCAATTGATAGAACAAATGGAATTCTAGCGAAATAGCTAAAATTTTTGGGTAGACTGAAACATTGGAATTTGCCAAAATGGGGAAAAGTGGGTGAAATTTTCCCCCCTAAATGTTTGATCCCCTTTTTTGGGGGAAAAAGGCAAAATTTCCCTTTAAATTTTTGGGTTTTTTTTAAATTTTGGGTTTTTGGACAAAAAAAGGGTTAAAAAAAATTTTTTTGTTTAAAAACAAGTTGGCCTGGGTTGGTGTTTTTTTTTTAAAAATTTTTTTTAACCCTTAAACGGTCCAAACGTATTTTTCTTCCGCATCCCCCAAAACGTATATTTACTTTTACATGCCCCCAAATTTTGGGCCCACGTTGGCCTGAGATGCCTTCAGCATAGAATGGGCCCTAACACTGGTGCATCCTTTTTAAAAAAAAAATTGGGACCACTTACCCCCTTTTGTGGGAGCACCGGGTTAAAATTGAGCCCCGGGTAAAAACATCGGAAAACACCAAGGATTCACTGATGTCATGTCATATTAACCTCCCCTTTTTTAAAAAGGGAAAATGATGTCAGCAGGCTGGCAGGCCAGCTGGCTGGCGGCTGGCCACCTGGCCACCGGTGCCCGCAGCTGGCTTTCCGCTTTGGGGCCTTTTTTTTGGGGGGGCTCTTTTCAGTCTGTTTTGTCTGTATCTATCTGTCTCTTTTTCTTTCCGGAACACATACATAAATACAATTATTTAAAAATAAAACCTAGGATAACTAAAAAAAAAAGACAAAAAGGGGTTTTTCTGTGCTTGTGATCTGTGTAATACCAGTTGGTTCATGAGCCCTCTCGAGACAAGAGACAAAAAGGGGACTAAAAACACAGCAGAAGGAAAAAACAAAACACAGACAGTACAGGCCCGGCAGGGCAAGGGTTTTAGTAACAAATAAAACGAAAAAGGGGTAAGCTCATCAAATGTCATCACTGTAATTACTGGACTGAAAGAAAGATAAGACTACCCCCCCCCTCATCAAATATCACCAGTCATCATTAGTGGGTCAGGTGAGATAAGGATGACACTATCTTACATAATGTTTAAGGGGAAAATTTTTTATAATGATTATTATTATTATTATTATGCACTTTTTTTATTATTATTATTATTATGCACTATCATTATTATTATTATTTAAGTACAATTTCAGTACCTAATATTAGTATCAGAACAAAGATTGGCATTAAGTGGCAGCGGCAGTGGCACCCAAGCTCTGTCATTTTTTCTCCAGCCAGAGCCCATCAATGCTTCTATGATGGCCTAATTGCAAGTACAGTGGTACCTCGGTTAACGATATTTTTTCATTCCAGAATGCTGCTCAAGTGCACTTACCAAACGAATTTATCCCCATAAGGAATAATGTAAAATAGACTAGTCCTTTTAGACCCCAAAATACACTTACAAAAGCATTTAAAAAATAAACTTACATAAAAGGGCGAGTTTGGAGACCATCGTAAACCGAGGTACCACTGTACTACTGCATTAACGCACGTAGAACCCAGAATGACTCAAGAATATCAACAGTAAGACCATCAACTCGAAAAATTGTCGATCCAAGTGGAGAGTGCCATTCAAACCCAAAACACAGCCCGCTGCCAGACAAACACCTACCCCAAGCTCTGAGCAACTATAGCTTCTCCGTCTTAACTACAACAACCCTGTACTACTATGAGACCTAATAACAGAAGCAGCAGCAAAAGAACAGCAAGAAATCACAAAGAACTTGACTATTTCACTTGACTACCCAGAAGGACGCCAGTGCCTCATCCACACCCCACCACCACCCCAGGCGACACGTCAACAACAACAATGGCCGACTCGCTCACCCTACTCAACCAGCATCAAGGCGACGGGACAGCAATAACACCAATCAGGACTGAATCTCCTCAAACCACACTGCCTTCAGAGGATTTGATCCATCTGAAACGATCTCAGGTATTACAAATGATCCTGTCACTCTGAAGTCATACATCACCACCCTAACTGAGGAAAACATGAATCTTCATTCAACACTATCTAAACATGAAACTAAGTTAGCCCCCCTTGAAAGCAAGATCCTTAGCTTTGAACAGAAGTTTACATCAGCTGGAATGGCTGATTTTGGAAAGACCCTCCAATCAGTCATAGCCAGCCATACAGAGCAAATAACATCCCTAAACACGAAGGTTGAAGATGCGGTCAAGGACTGGAAGACCAATATGGACACACAGCTGAACGAATATTTTACTAACCAAGAAGATAAAACTGAGCAAGATAAGTTATCGAACTCGGTAATAATTAGCAGTTCACTCTTTCCAAGTGACATAAACCATACCAACTGCAAAGATGCTACTCTTCAGACCATAAAAGACCACTTAAATGTAATAGTGCCAGCATCAGAGATAACAGAATCACGATTACTTGGCAACCAAGGTAGAAAACAGTGTTATCCCTTTACCAGGCCAGGTGTGCCTCATATATGATTCTGCCATAGAGGGTATTTTAGAGGCGCCTAAAATAAATAAACTTGACAAATGAACACAAATAAATATGTCTTAGAATTGCTTATATTATCAGAATATAGGTTGCAAATGTTGCAGTGTCTCAAATTTGATGGGAAAAACGATCTAATAAGTTCATCAATTAGTGCAAAAAAGATGTTTATGTAAATGAGTGTCTGCAAAAAATGTCAGAACCTCCTATACAGAGTAAGAAAACTTAAACGTGAGAATAATGACAAAATCCACCAGTGCTTCACACGGGATGGGAAAATCCAAGTAAGGAAAACAAATGTAGGCCGTGTTTACTATATCACGAATGAAAATGAAATGTCCAACTTCCTTCGAGATGCTATTCTTACAGAGACTGACCAACCAAATCCTTAGACTACGTTAGTGCATGTAAATTCATAATTGTTCTAGTAACTGCTACCTCACTATCTCAAATTTCTCACAAAATTGATTGTGTGACTTTTGTATTTTCCTGTATTAAAAGCAACTACATACCTCATTGTATATGTAACTTTTTATATATATCTTTTTTCTTTATTTGTAACCATTTGTTATATATTTTTAATACATATTTACCATTACCATTTCCCAACCTTAACTATTTACAGTATTAGTAATCACTATTTACTTAAAATTTGATTAAAACCTTTTACTATTAGTCCACTCTACTTTATAAAATTAATCTCTATATTCTCTTAAAATAGTTCTTTACATTCAATTATCTCTTATTGTTTTTATATATTCTAAAATTTCAACCAGTGCAATATTGAATTCAAATAATTATCCAAACCAAGTTAATACTAGTCATAGTAACTATTCCAACCATTTCATAAGCCAGTTCAATTAGTAAATCATCAACATTGTACAACTATCCTATTTCTCTGTGAAAATTGTACAAAATTGAAATAATCCAATAGTTAGTATATGTAATTTTTTATATATCTTTTTCTATAATTGCATTTACTGCTATATTTTTTAATACATATTTACCACTACCATTTTCCAACCTTAACTATATACAGTATTAGTGATCACTTTATTTACTTAAAATTTGATTAAAACCTTTTTTACTATTAGTCCACTCTACTTTGTATTAGTAAATCATCAACATTGTACAAATATATATCTCTGTGAAAATTGTTCAAAATTGTAAAAATCCAATTAGTTTGTAAGAATAATTAATCTAGTATCATATTAATAAGTTTAGCATATTTCATTGTTCTCAAGTCTAGTTATAGAATCACACTAAATCGTATGCTTACAGGCATAGATCCTGACATCAACCTATTATTAAATGACTTTCATGATTCCAACAGCAACTGTAATTACTACACGGCAGATCAAGGAAAGACATTACTCAGAGCCAACAATAACAACCATCTTTAATTACAATGTTAGATCTTTGAGCAAACATTATGATGACCTCACAGCACTACTCCAATCCCTACAGACCAATATGTCAATCATCACACTCACTGAGACCTGGCTAAAGCCTAGTATTACAGATGTCTATGCCATCCCAGGTTATACAGCCATACACAACTGTAGGACTGATCAGCGAGGGGGTGGAATAGCTATTACTCAGATCAACTTGAATGTATCAATAACTCCTGCACAAGTGATGAGCATGGAGAATATATTGTAGCTAAATTTAAATCAAAAGACCTGCAAAAACCCCTCACAGTGATAAACATCTACAGACTACCACAGTCAAACATTCACCACTTTAGTGAAAAATTAGGAAATCTTGATAACTGATGCACACATGAACAAAGACCATTTGCTGCTCACAGGAGATTTCAACATAAATCTCCTACATGACCAGGACCCACAGGTATCAGAATTCACAAACGCTATGAACAACTGCTTATTACTACCAACAATATTAAAGCCTACAAGAATCCCAGAGACAAGTATCTCATTATTAGACCACATCTGACTAACACTATATACCCTCTGAAATCAGGCATAATCACAGACAACACCACAGACCACTACCCTACATTTCTCATAACCAACCAAGGTAATTTGCCCCAAGATATTTCAAAAGTTACCTTCAGACTACATAACGAGTCGGCTGTTAATAACTTTTATAACAGCTATGATTGACATCGACTGGAATAACAAGATAGAATCATATTCAGATACTAATGAATGCATCAATAATTTCCTTAAAAAAAAACCCACCAAATCTATAACAAACATTGCCCTAAAAAAACTAAACAGATCACAGCTAAGACTCGCCAATCCCTGGCTAACACCCAGCATCCTTAAATCCATTAACAAAAGGCACCAATATGAAAAACAATACAGAAGGGGTCTAATAACCAGAGAACAATCCAAACGCTACTCATCAATCCTTACCAGCCTGATAAGGTGGTCAAAAAAATTGTATTATGAGAACAGACTACATAACATAAAAGGTGATATGAAAAAGACCTGGAAAACCCTATCTGCAATTCTAGGAAATAAAAAGATATCCAAGAACAATACCATCAAATTATCAAAAATAGACAAACCCCTACTCTCACCAACTGAGACAGCAAACAGACTTAATGTTTTCTTCTCCACCATAGGAAAGAATCTAGCAAGTAAAATCCCAAGCTCGAACACACGTCCAACAGACTACCTCACCAACAACTACCTTAATACACTATTCCTAGCTCCTACCAACCCAATAGAAGTCTCGCTCATAATCAACACCCTTAAAACAAGGCAGGAGACATAAATAGCTTACCACCTTTTATGTACAAAAGCTTCACAGGTACTGTCACCAATTATTGCAACACTCTTCAATAAACCCATTGGAACCTCCACATTCCCATCAATTCTCAAAATAGCAAGGGTCACCTGATCCATAAAGGAGGTGATCAAACAGACTTGAATAATTATAGACCAATATCTAATTTACCACTGCTCTCTAAAACCTGATGCCATTATACACATGCTAGAGTTAATATATACCGCACTTGAGAAGACAGAAGTTCCACTGGGAATCTTCATTGATCTACGCAAAGCTTTTGATACAGTCGATCATGATTTACTGCTTACAAAACTAGCACACTATGGTATAAGAGGGCACTCGCTCAACTACATAAGGTCATACCTCAGTAACAGAAGCCAATACGTGTACACAAATGGAGCGAACTCTTCCACACAGCAAATTACAGTTGGAGTCCCTCAAGGAAGTGTACTGGGTCCACTCTTTTTCCTCATTTACATCAATGACCTACCTAATGCATCACAACTACTCAAACCCATATTATTTGCAGATGACACAACATATGTCTTCTCTCACCCAAATCCAGTCATACTGGCCAATACTGTTAATGCCGAATTACAGAAAATACAGTGGACCCCCGAGTTTCGTAAAAACTTCACTCCTGAAGTCTGCTCAAGTGCCATTACCGAATTAATTTACTCCCTTAAGGAAAAATGTCACGTAGGTTAGTCTATTTGAGACCCCCAAAAATACTTTTCCACAAGCACTTACAATATTATACTTACATAAATGTACGATTTCCGGGGTTTACGAAACTCGGGGGTCCACTGTATCAACATGGGTGATGACTAATAAACTTACTCTAAATACTGACAAGACCTACTTTATACAGTTTGGAAACAGAGTTACAAATGTTCCACTTAACATAACACTCAACGGTTCACCCATCACAAGACTCAAGAGGGAAAATTCCTACGAATCCACATTGACAGTAGCCTTAAATTCCAAACACACACACAACAAATTTCCAAGAAAATCTCAAAGACAGTAGGCATATTATCTAAGATACACTACTATGTGCCTCAATCAGCTCTCCTTGCACTATATCATTCGCTCATTTACCCATATCTCACTTATGGAATCTGTGCATGGGGATCAACAACATTAAATCACCTTAGACCACTCATAACCCAGCAAAAGACTGCAGTCAGAATAACAAATTCCCACTCTAGACAGCATACTCCACCTATATTCAAAAGCCTAAAACTACTCACCATAAAGAACATTCACACTTATTCTTGTGCCTACTACATACATAGAACTCTTACATTCTAATATAAACCCTCCACTCAAAATTCTCCTCACCATCCTTAATAGGACCCATGACCATAACACAAGATACAGATCACTTTTTGATGTACCCAGTGTCCATAGCAACCTATGTAAGAATTTTATGCACATAAAGGGCCCCAGAATCTGGAACTCATTACCAGGAAATGCTAAAATAACCTTGTCTGAAAATCAATTTAAGACTCTTCTCAAAAACCACCTACTTACCCTAAACTAAATACTCATACTGTAAATTGCTTTCAAAAATGCTCAAAGTTATTTTCCTATAAAATAATTTCAATTTTTACTATTATGTTACACCTAATCACCCTAAACTAAATACTCAAACTGTAAATTACTCTCAAAATGCTCAATGTTATTTTCATTAAGATAATTTAATTTTTACTATTATGTTTCCATCCTACTAAACACTTGTTACAATGTCTATCATCATTTTATAATGAATAATGTATTATCATGTCATAATTTGAACAATCTACCAATACAAACTCACTCAATTACTCTAATACTATTATGTTCATAGTCTATAAGCCATTAGATTAAGCTGCCCCTAATGCCAAGGCATGCCAGAGGCTCTCCTTGCACCTCAATTTATGATTGTAATGTAAGCCTATGTACACGAGCAATGAAATAAAATTGTATTGTATTGAAATCACAAGAACTACTATAAATTGTAATGATCAGAACATAAAAATTATATAAATGATAAAAAAAAAGAAAAAAAAAAAAGGATATCAGCAACAATTCTGCAAGCGGCAGGACTCCTGTTGCTGTCAGGTGAGCATCCAGTGCCAACTTATCCGCCTCATATCTCGGTAACTACTGACCCTAGATTTTTTTATCCTATAACACTTAAAAAAAATGTGCTCATTTCTATAAAAAAAATTCGAAATATTCGGGGCAGTAGCAGTAAGAACGTATATATACGTTTGGACCATTTAAGGGTTAAATGCCCCTAGATAAGGCTTTTTATCACTATGTGCCAGCATTTATTTGTGTAACATTTTGTGTGTTACACCAGCCCTGACTGTAATTTCAAATACCTTAACCCATTCGCTGTCAGAACCCCTGAAATTAAGTGTTCACGGTCTTGCATCTAAAAAAAAAAATCTGAAATGGTAGAAAATCTTTTTCTGAAGGTAATGACAATAAAAATACAAAATTAGATTGCAAGCTTATGGAATTATGAACATGAAAAGCTAGCTGTCTGGGCACAACTTAGCATCAGCGATTATAAGCCAATTAATTCCTTTGCTCAATTCAACCAATTTCTTAGCAATTTCACTATTTCACATTTCTTAGCTATTTTACAATGCTTTCCATTCAATTGACTGAACACTAGAAACCACCCATTCAACTATCAGAACTACCCTAAAAAATGCACAGGAGTCAGTAATTTGGCCATTTTTACACTATTATTATTATTATTATTATTATTACAGTCATGGAGAGAATTAAAAGGGCATTGAGGTTCAATTCATAGTAAGTCTCCCATTCTATCAAATGATACCAAGAAATAGCCAATAACTCCATAATACTATCCTAGAAAACACTTCAAATCTCAATTTTAAACCAAACACAAGGCAAAAGTTTTGCTTTTCCCATCATGTACTACAGGAGCAGTATTTTTTTTATACAGTGCACACTCACTGCACACACATTCTCTTATATCTAGGTCAAAATTAACCACTCAGCTTATCTGAGGGAGCCGAGTTCAAAACATAGATCTACATAAGTAACCCTGGCACCAATGATGCAGATCTACAGACGAGACAATGAAAGGATTAAGATATGCAGGAAACTAGGAGTGTGCCAAGTATCAATGGGTATTGACCAATTTTGATAGTTTCGATACTGGTAGCAGTCTAAACTATGCATCAGTATCAATGAGTATCGCAAAATTTGGTGGTATCGTTCTTTGGTAGGTATCTGCGAATTGTGATGGCAGTGGAATGAGCAAAACAAAAATTGGTATCGTCTCATCCATATAGAAAATATTCATTCTGAACTGTCACTTTTAACTAAACCTAAATTTATGTTAGTGTACTAGTATGAGGTAATTTGTAAAGACTAGATTTAGTCTGCCCAAAATGCTCTAGATAACAAGGGCTTTCTTTAGAACATACAAGATGATGTGATCTCAGAAATGGATTAAATCTGTAAATAAGCAAATTTAACCCATCCATTGTATTTTCCATTTATGTTTTAAATAAAGATTTTTATTTTTTATACAGTAGACCCTCATTTAGCACGGTAGTTACGGTCCTGAAAACATCGTGTTAGGTAAATTCGTGTTAAATAATTAAAAGAACTTACGGGAAAAATAGGGTTATGGTCCTGGGAGTCCCCAAAAAGCCAAACAAGTTTTTTAGACCAACAGATCTTGCAAAAATTGAAGGCTAATATGTAATTGTAGTTCATTGTCGTGATATATTACTGCTTAAGACAACAAATGCAATAAAAATAATAGTATTTCTTACCTTAAATTGTGGGTAATGATGTTTGTGGATGGTAGTGAAGAGTGGATATGGATGGTGTGGCCCTACTGGGCTGAGGTGGATGGTTGTTGGTTGTCGGTAGAAGTGGATGGTAGAGGTCCTGGTGCTGAAGTCGATGGTTGTATTGGTGTGTGCATAAATTCTGTAATGGATCTCTGGGCTCTTTTATTCTGCATTACATTATACAGCTGACGGTAAGGCATCATCAGCTGGTCTAGACCCAGTTTCAAAGCCCTGCTTCTAGCTTTGTCAGGGTCCTCTTCAATGAAAAGTCTGCTAGTTTAGCAGCAACATGGAACTGCTCACGTAACTGCTGCAGTGTTAACTGTTTTTCTTCAGGTTCTTCTTCATCTTCTTCTGTTATCTCCCTCCCTTGTATCTGTGCATCGAACTCTGCCAACATTTCCTCTGGACTCATGTCTTCATCATTATCTTCTAAGAGTTCATTCACATCATCTTCATTCATATCTTCAAAACCATCACCTGGTAATCTCCTTGCCAGCTGAACAATTTCCTGAACCTGACTCTCAAGCAAGGAAAACCAGTCAAACAATTAACTACAGAAGGCCATAACTTTCCCCAGCCTGCATTTAATGTTGATTGGGGCACTTCATTCCATGCACTTCTAGCATAGCTGATGGCATCTGCGTGGGTGGGTGAGGGTGGCTGGGGATAGCACTAGGACTCCCCACTGACTCAATGGTTTAACCACCGCAGGCGACCGCGCTCTCAAAATTTTTCCCTCCAGTGAATCGCGTAATATAAGGTTTACGTCGTGTTAGATAAAATGTGCGAATTCTTCAATCGCGTAATACCCAAAATGCGCAACATAAAGTCGTGCTAAATGAGGGTCTACTGTACATGTTGAATGCTAATAGTTTTCCCACAAAAACTTCTAAAATTAAGGTGGACGAAAGGTAAAGAAGCGTCCTCATGCAATACACAATGTGGTAAGTGAATAACATTCTAAAGAGGCAGGTTCATAACTAAATACAAATAAAACATTTTACATTACCTTCCACCTCTTCCACCCCTGCCTCCTCTTCCTCCCCGACCTCCTCTGCCCCCTCTGTCGTCTTGCCGATGGCTGTCCTGTTGTCGGTGATTAACAGTAAATTCTATATCTACTGTGCGAGCTTGTCTGGCAGCCTGCTTACTCATGTTCTGGCTGTGAGTCTGGGTACAGTGAGCTGAAACAATACATTTTATGATTGAAAATAAACACTGATTTACCTTTCAATATACTGTACAATTAAGTTTATATTTCATCTAATGCATGTAAATGAAATGAAATTATTATAGTTAATGTATTATCACCTCCTCTCCATACACTTTGAGAGTAATGAGTTGAACATTTAAGTAGATGAGACACTACTCAGATTATATTCAAGTTATACACTGCCCTTCCTTTCACACACTTCCATTTTCATTATCACAAAGAGCTAGAAGAGTCTAATTTCACTTAACTGTACAATAAAGATCTGTACATTTTTCAAATCTGATCATCCAGGATTTTCACTTGTGTAAAAATTGGGGCTTTTCCCAAATTGCTTGGCTAAAATACTATACTCTGACAGGCAGCACATGCAGCTCATTGGTATGACCCAGTAGTCAAATCACAACAGTGACTATTCTGCTGTCAAGTAATCATCATTTTATCTCATAACATTGTGGAATTCCAAATAATAATGGCAACATGCCTATCCAGAATCTTAATTTTACATCTGCTCTGCAGACTGGTGTCTGATTAGACACAAGAACTAAGAAGAAAAATTTATTGTTAACATAATAAACATGAATTACACATGTTATTTTCTTCCCTAGACCACTCATAACCCAGCAAAAGGCTGCAGTCAGAACAATAACAAATTCCCACTCTAGACAGCATACTCCACCAATATTCAAAAGCCTAAAACTGCTCACCATAAAGAACATTCACACTTACTCTTGTGCCTACTACATACAGTGGTACCTCGACTTACGTTTTTAATCCGTCAGAGAGGGCATTTCTTAAGACGAAACAAACGTAACCGAATCAATTTTCCCCATAAGAAATAATGGAAATAAATTTAATCGTCCAAGACTTCAAAAGTAGTTAAATAAAATATTTTTAGAACTTTTGGACATTAAATAATAAATAATTGAATAAAGAATACATAAATACACATGCACATATTGTACAATAACATGTCACTTACATTTATTGAAGAGTTGTTGATGTGGAGGACGGAGGAGGGAGAAGGTGGAGTAGTATGCTAGTGTTTGGAAGGGAATCCTTCCATTAACACTGCAGGTGGTAAGTTCTTTTCTGGGGTTACTTCCTTTTCTTTGAATGCCACTAGGACCAGCTTGAGAGTCACTGACCTCTTTCTAACAACAAATTTGTCCAGGGAGCTCTGTGTCTGGCGATTCTTTACACATCCCTGAAATGACACACCACTGTGTCATTGTACAGGTTGCCAGCACGGCCTGCAACAGCATGGTTAGGGTGATATTCATCCATAAATGCTTGCACATCACTCCATTTGGCACAGATCTCCCTAATCCTTGAAGAAGGCACATTCTTCCATTTTTGTTCCACCTCCACCTTCCTCTGAACCATTGTCCTGACCTCTGCTCTCTTGTTCCAGTTGCTGTTGAAGCTCTTGCAGATCTTCAGTGGTTAGCTCTTCCTTGTGCTCCTCCACCAACTGTTCCACATCCTCACCACTCACCTCTAACCCCAAAGACTTGCCCAATTCCACAATTTCTTCCAAAACAGGCTCAGGCTCAGGCTCATGCTCAGGGTTCTGAGGCTCAGCCCCAAAACCTTCAAAATCCCTCTCTAGGACACAGTCTGGCCACAATTTTCTCCAGGCAGAGTTCAAAGTCCTGGTAGTCACTCCCTCCCAAGCCTTACCTATAAGGTGTACACAATGCAGCATATGGAAATGTTTTCCAAAATTCTCTTAGGGTTATGTTCATGTCTGTGGTCACATAAAAGCACTTTGAAACATTGCTTTGGTATAGAGTTTTTAAAGTTGGAAATGACCTGCGGTCCATGGGCTGGAGGAAGGAGTGGTATTAGGGGCAAGAACTTCACTTTGATGAATTTAAACTCCTCCACAATTTTCTCTGCCAAGTTTGGAGGATGACAAAGAGCATTGTCCATTATCAGGAGGCATAAGTGGCAAATTATTGCCCAATAGGATATTTTCTTCACAAGGCCAAACACTTCATTGAACCAATCTAAGAAAATGTCCTTTGTGACCCAAGCCTTTTGTTAGACTTCCATCACACACAAGTTAGACTTTGACACCACATCTGCCAAACACTGGGATTTTCAAAAAGTACACTAGTAAAGGCTTCACTTTGCAATCACCACTGGCATTGGCACAAAGCATCAAAGTTAGCCTGTCTTTCATGGGCTTATGTCCTGGCTGTGCCTTTTCCTCCTGAGTAATGTAGGTCCTGTTGGGCATTTTCTTCCAAAACAGGCCTGTTTCATCACAATTAAACACTTGTTGGGGAGGATGTTCAGCCTCTATGTACTCCTGGAATTCAGGCACATATTTTTCAGCCGCATTTTTTGTCACAACTGGCTCCCTCACCATCCTCCACAGCACCTATGTATGCCAGTCGCTTCTTAAATTTTGAAACCAGCCTCTGCTGGCTTTAAGTCGCTCACTTCACTCGTTGCAGGCATTTTCTTAAGGAGATCATCATTTTAACTGCCTTGCTTTTTCATATTATTCCCTCCGAAACAGTATCTCCTGCTAACTGTTTCTCGTTGATCCACACCAACAACAACCTTTCCACATTTTCCAGCACTTGTGGTCTGTGTTTTGTGATCAGATCCTTTTGCAACAACAGCTTCCCTTGATTTTACTTAAATATTTCTTATCCACAATGGTAGAGATGGTAGAATAGGGTTTACCATACAGCCTGGCCAGCTCACTCAATCGCACTCCCTTTCATATTTTTCTATTATCTCCTTCTTCATTTCTATATAAATATATTTCTGTTCCTCTTTGCCACAGGCTTGGCACTAGGATCTTTCCTTGGACCCATGGTAGCTTATTTAGCAGTTGCAAGCACTAAAAACAGTGGAATAATGACAATATACTGGTATGAATGCGATAGGTGTGGGTGGGTGGTCGCTCAAGCTTGTAAACAATAGCACACTGACGGGTCCCTGGAGTGCGCGCTCAGCTGGGCTCCAAGCGAGCAGGTCCGGTCGAAAAGGGGTAAGGCAGATCAAAACGGATGTCGCAGCACTTTTCTTACGTTATAAGTAATGGATCTCAGATATAACGTAATGATAACAACGTAAGTCGAGGTACCACTGTACAAGGACTCTACATTCTAATATAAACCCTCCGCTCAAAATTCTCCTCACCAACTTTACGGGACCCAACCATAACACAAGATACAGATCACTTTTTGATGTACCCATGTCCACAACCTATGTAAGAATTCTATGACATAAGGGCCCCAGAATCTGGAACTCATTACCAGGAAATGCTAAAATAACATTGTCTGAAAATCAATTTAAGACTTCTCAAACACCTACTCACCTAAACTATGTAAATACAGTGGTACCTCGGTTAACGATATTTTTGTTCCAGAATGCTGTTCAAGTGCCATTACCAAGCAGATTTATCCCCATAAGGAATAATGAAATAGACTAGTCCTTTTAGACCCCAAAATACACTTACAAAAGCATTTAAAAAAAATAAACTTACATAAAAAAGGAGTTTGGGACCATCGTTAACCGGTACCACTGTCGTACTGTAAATTGCTTTCAAAAATGCTCAAAGTTATTTTCCTATAACCAATTTCAATTTTACAATTATGTTACCACCTAATCACCCTAAACTAAATCTCAAACTGTAAAAAATTCTCTCAAGTTTAAATTTTTTTCATTAAAATAATTTAATTTACTATTATATTTCCATCCTACTAAACACTAGTTACAATGTCTATCATCATTTGTAATGAACAATGTATTATCATCATATCATTATTTGGAGCGATCTACCAATACAAACTCACTCAATTCTCCAATATTATGTTCATAGTCTGTAAGATTAGTTAAGCTGCCCTAATCAAGGAATGCCAGGCTTCCTTTCCTCATTTTTGATTGAAAAATAAACCTATGTACACGAGAAAAGAAAAAAAATTGTTTCCATTTCAAAAGTCAACTTATCTTGACATATACTCAGATCTTAATTCTTCTGGTCTACAGGGGATCATAAGAAAGAATAGCAAGACTTTTTGGGTGGTTAAAGGATAAAAGAACAGCAAAAAGTTTTCACTTTGTTTTTTTGACCCTGTGGCATATTTGGTACAGTGTGGGCATCATAATCTAACATTCTAAAGTTTTTTACAAAATATATTACAGAAAACTGTCACACTGGCCAAAAATTTTTGATACTTCTCCAGCTGATTGAACAGGGGCGGGACTCTTTCCCGTGATTTTTTCAAAATGGACAATTCGGGAAACAAAGAACTCTGTTTTTGTTTTAAAATTAAACGCCAGAGGAATTTGTCTAATTTTCCCAAAAGTATTAATTGACATTTTTTCCAATTTTTCCTGCTCCCACAGCCTGGTCTGGACTGGGCACCCTGTTGATTCCCTCCCCCTGACCTGATTGTTCTGTTGACAAATCTGCCCCCATATCTCTCAGCGTTGACCTGGCACCCAAGTAGTGAACTGGGTTTCCCTCTGTTGGTTCTGCCAATTTTCTGGCACCGGGGGCCCAGTTTGGGAAAAACTAGGCCCACTGATGTCTGTGGTATATATAACCATGCTTTTTTCACTGGATCTATTTTTTACTTCCCATCCCCACTCTAAAACATTTGGTAGTGTGCAGTTTTGGGGAAAGGCCTTCAATATCCTCCATGTGTACATGTATATTCTTATTATGCATCTCTCTTCTTTTTCCAAAAGGGTCATTTTCATTTTCGAGGCATTCCCAGTAGTTTTAGACTATTGGTTCTTTCAGTAGTAAATGCACTCTGTAATTTTCCAGTTCGGGGGTCATCAAAAAAGTTTTCTTTTTTCCAGCATTTGGAGGTTTAAATTAACACAGTCTAGGTAGTAGGTTGGTGGGGCCCCCCGGGGGGTCTACCGTCCTAGGAGTTGAACGGAACCTATAATTGTTTTACATGATGGGGGGATTGCTGGTGTTTTTTTTCTGTCTCTAAACAAAAAAGATTTCAGGTACTCTTGCTACCTACTTACATTGGTCACCCACATATATACAGGCATATTATATACACCCCCCTCGGGGTTTTCCTTCTATTTTCTTACTAGTTCTTGTTTATTTCCTCTTATCTCTATGGGAAAGTGGAACAGAATTCTTCCTCCGTAACCATTGCCTAAAATAACATGGGACGGGGGGTATAACCCTTCTCCTTTTCTTACAAATTAAAAAAAAATTTTTTTTTTTCTTTTGGGTCCCCCTGCCTTTGGGATGTGGCCGGTTCGTTAAAAATTAAAATTAACACAGGAACTAAATTTAAAAAGTATTCAAAAAATATCAAAAAAATAAACTGTTAAATAAAAAAGATAATGCAGTATATGATGAAAGGATGGAAAAAAAAGTGCAGCAGTTGGTAAAACCCATTATTTTTAAGTTATGAATTACAGTACTTTATACAGTGGTACCTTTATTATATTTTAATTCATTCCTTAACCCACTCATAACTCAATTTGCTCGAATATCAAACCAATTTTTCCCCAGCCCCCCCAAAATTTTTTTTACGGTTTTTTAAAAAAGAAAAAAGTTTTTATAAATAAAAAAGTTGTTATTCCACCATCATCTCCCCCGCCATCACTAAAACCCCCATTCCCACCGCCATCCTCCCACCACCGCCATCCTCCCCCCCACCGCCATCCTCGCCACCCCCCCATCCTCGCCACCCCGCCATCACTCGCCCCCCCGCCATCCCCTCCCACCCAGTCACTACTCCCCCCACCGCCATCCTCTCCCCCGCCATCCTCTCCACCCCCGCCATCCTTCCCCCCCGCCATCACTCTCCACCACCGCCATCACTCTCCCCCCCGCCATCATACTCCACCCCCCCCATCACTACTCCACCCACCCCATCCTTCCCACCGCCATCACTACTCCACCCCCCATCCTCTCCCCCCCGCCTCACTCTCCCCCCCCCCATCACTACTCCACCCACCTTAATTCTCTGGAAAAACAGTGTTGAAAAAGGGTTTCCTCTTCCCGGTTTTTAGAGAAACCCAAAAAAGGGATGAGGTGCCTCACTTCTGGGATTGTGTAGGGTATTATCCTTCAAATTATGTCTTGGAAGGGATGTGGGATGGGAAATACCTGACATTCCTCTGGGTACAGAGTTATTTTACTTAGACAGCCACCAACTAGTGGGGGGATCAAAACTGCTCCAAAAATCAGATTTTGGCTGAACTCAAACAAAAAAACGGCGAGCCGGCTCGTAACTCGGAAAACTCGTAAGTTGGGGCACTCGGGTCGAGTACCCCTGTGGGGTTTGTTTCCCCGGCGGGTAAAACTTTCAACGTTTTTCCTTACACCTGTTGTCATCTCACCTAGCAGCAAATAGGTACCTGGGGTGTTATGACTGGTGTGGGTCCACCCTAAAGATTAAGGCCCCCAAGGGAAAAAAACAGACAGCCCTCGAGGGAGCACTGACTTTCTTGGGTTATCCTGGGTGGCAAAACCCCGGGGTTAAAAACCCAAAAAAATCTTATCTTATCTTCTCTTGTCCTCCTTGTAACTCATCTAATGACCATATAAACTGTTATTTAAAAAAAATTGATTTGCCCCTGGAGTTTTTTAATTATTCAAGACTTTCAAGTGCCTTCCCCAAATTTTTCCCTGGAATAATGTAAGTGGTTAGCCCTTTTTCGCCCCCAAAAAAACCCGCACTTTTGGTGTCCCCAAGCCTCCGTAATTCTGTCAAATGGTTCAGCAGCTGTGACGGCAATCGCCCGCTCAAAAGCCATGCTGGTTGGGTTATGTTGGTTGTGCTGGTCCATGAACTTTGTAATCTCCCGTCTCATCACTCTTTCAAAGTTTTTTATGATGTGAAGTGGGGCTACGGGTCAAATTTTTTGCTAGTGCTCTACTCCTCCCTTATGCAAAGGAGTTGCTGACTCTTTAAGGCCTCTGGAATTTCACCTGATCGCTCTTTCTCCAGAATCTGGGCTCTTGCAAGAATTGCAAGGCCCTTTTTTTTGGAAAAAAAATTGATCAAAATTCAGGGAAAGGCAAAAAATTCCCGGGGAAAACACAAAAACCCCCTTTCAAAAAAATTTTAAAAAAGAGTGAAACGCATGGACCGAAACCAACCCACCGGCGTCACCCGCAAAATTTAGGAAAAAGGGAAATTTGTTTTTAAAGATTTTGAAAAGGTTTTGAAAATGCGTCATGGGTGATGCCAAAAAAATAGGCATTACGGGAAGGTAGGCAGATGGTTTTTTTTAGTTCCTAACACAAAGAACAAAAAAAGTGTAGTGAACGGGCGATCCAGCATCAGCGGGTAAAAACAGTGCCCCCAAAGGGCCCGTCCCCCTCTGCTGTTTCTCACCCATAGAACAAAATAAAAAACCCCCGCACATTTTTATCATCTTTGCAGATGACCTAAAATAACATAAATCCTAGGTAGGGCCTAAAAATTACAGGAGGACATAAGCAGGGTCTTCCCAAAGGGCAGTGGAGAACAACATGACGTTCAATGGGATAAGTTTCAGCTGTTTGGTATAAAAAATGAAGAACTCAAAAAGGAAATATA
>WNWK01038124.1:0-18111 GCA_009830355.1 Cherax destructor | reverse complement strand
ATAAACCTCCATCCACCGAGCCATCTCGGCGGACAAAAAGGGGCGGCCGGATATCCGCCACAAAGCATACCGCCTTGGCCACCACCCCGGAATCGAAGGTGGCCTCCAGATACACCGCAGCCAAAGATACCCAAGCCACCCCCGGGTGACCGGAGAGGATCGGGACATCCCCAGGCGACCCAGATTCCACGGCAAACTACACCACCGCCAAGGACCTCAACAGAATGGGATGGACTACGATACCCTTCCCCTACCTAGGAACTAGAATGCCTGAGGAGAGAAGCTCCCAGGGTAAAACTGGGAAGGAAATAAGGGAGGGATGAGGAGGAGGAGGAGGAAGGGGAAAAAGGGAGGATGGGGAGAGGGGAAAAAGGGAGGGATTGGGGGTAGTAGGTTCGGTCTGAGGAAGAAGACCAAAAGGTCCAATTCCTCAGACCGATAGCCTCTTTACCACGTCAAGGAGCCCCCCTTAAAGAGGAATCACTTTAAAGACTTAAGACAGTTCAGAGATAGAGAATCAATCCATCTAATACCCAGCTGAAAGGATCAATGATACTTACATATATGATGGAACTGCTTTATTAATATACAGTTCATGCCTATATCTCAGTTCAGTCATCATGCACAGGTTCTCACGGATACACACAGCCTTTGCTAAAGTATACATCTCCTATAAATTCAAATTAGTGTGTTAATGATCTAAAACTAAAGAAAAAAATCAAAATTTAAAATACTGCATTTATCTTCAACTTAATGAAAGCTCATAAGTACAAAAATTAAAATCAACAAGTGACCAAGTCACTTATTTACAGCAGTATGGTAAGTCCCATGCCTATTTCAAATTTCACATACTGAATTTTTTGCAATTTACATCAGATCTAGAGTAATTTTTTTTTAAATATAATTAATTCCAATGGAATGGAAAATCTTCACAAATTGTTATGACATCTGTCACAATTTAAGGCATATCATTTTTGCTTACTTCTGAGGATTATTATTATAATCAAAAGAAGCGCTAAACCACAAGGGTCATACAGTGCAGCAGGGCAGGGCAGGATGCAGGGATATTGAAAAGGAAGAGGGAGAGGGATGATTATTAGGTTAAGGAGTGCAGCGGGGTAGTGGATAGTGCAGGGATAGATGGTAGCAAGAGATTGAGGTAGAAGGGACTGAGGAGAGTGCTAGAGGCATCATCTTCAGAGTTTGTGTAGTATAAATCAGTTGCTGTCAAAGTCAATGAGAGAGTCTGAATTAAAGGAGGGTCCATCAGCAAGAAGGGAAGGTAAAGAAAGGGCAGCAGAGCGAAGACGACGGAGGTAAATTCTGTGTGCTCGTTGATAGAGTTACTTCTGAGGATCCTTACACAGCTCGAGTTTTCTTACTTGAGAAGTCACCGACACATCAACATTGCTGTGGTTACATTTAGTTTTATTACTAGAAAAGAAGTCATTGACTTGGTTTTAACTGATTGCTGTTTCGTGTGTGCGAGGAGAGTGCCAGGAGTAAAACATTTACATATATGTCCAGCACAGCTTCCACAATGGAGGAGGAGACTGCCCAACAAGTATCTGTCAAATGCCTGAAGTACCTGATCGAATTTATCCAGAAGAGAGGCTCTGATATGTTCTCCAAGTTATTGAACATTTTATCTACAGAAAAATTAGAGGATAAATCGCTAGTACAATGTCAGACCCCAGTTGCTGCTGTTTCCTGTGCTTTTCCAAATGTTTATACCAATTCTTCCAGATCATCATACCCTCTTATAGAACCTGTTTAGCTGAAGTACCTTATCGATTTTATCCAGACGAGAGGCTCTGATACGTGCTCCAAAGTTATTGAACATTTTACATACAAAAAAATTAGAGGATAAATTGCTAGTACAATGTCAGACCCCAGTTGCTGTTTCCAGTGCTTCTCCAAATATTTACACTAATTCTCCCAGAGCATCATCATCCCCTCTTAGAGAACTTGTTCAGAGTCCACTCCCCTTCCACATTCAAAAACTACTAAATGCTAAAACTCGGGAGGTGAAGTTGCAGCATCAAATCTACCGCATGGAGAATGAAAGGAAGGAGAGAGATGAAACTTTGCAAGCTTCTTACAAGAAGATAAATATATTAAAGGATGAACTGTGTAAGTCAAAAAATGATTTGCAAGATCTCAGGACAAGCTGTGATGCCTTGAAGAGACAGATAACGGAGGAACGTAATTTATTTCAACAACAAAGGCACAGAGTGGAAAGAGAATCTAACAAGTTAAGGAAAGAGCATGCCTCATTGGATGCGAGACTAAATCATGTCTGAGACAAATGAAGAGCTTACCATGAAGAATAAATTATTGAGCAAAAATTTGATGGTCGTCTCAGCCGAGCGAGACAGGCTGCAAAAAGAAAAGTCAACACTACAGCAAATTAGAAAATGACTGGATCATCAAATCACAAGCTTACTGTATTAAAATGTTTGACCTTGAACAAGAGGAACTAATGGAATGCTTCATGGAAAGCAAGAAAGAAAATGACAGAATTAAGGAATTATTTGAGGCACTGCCCCTGAATTTTGCCAAACCACCCTTTTCAACTACAAAATCAGATGAATGTGGAGAAAATCTGGCTGATGCAGTTGTCGACAAGATGATTCTTAAAACTCCTGAAGTAAAATATGTTGAACAGGATTCAACTCAGTTGTTTGCACATAAGTGTGTACCCATCTGTTAGCCACATTCTGTTGGACTGCCCACTATCAACGAGCATGCAGAATTTACCTCCAATGCCGTCTTCGCTCTGCTGCCCTTTCTTTACCTTCCCTGCTTGCTGATGGACCCTCCTTTAATTCAGACTATCTCATTGACAGCAACTGATTTACTGCACAAACTCTGAAGACGATGCCTCTAGCACTCCCCTCAGTCCCTTCTACCTCAATCTCTTGCTACCCTCCATCCCTGCACTATCCAGTGCCCCGCTGCACTCTATAACCTAATACTCCTCCCTCTCCCTCTTTCTACCCACTATTCCTGCATCCTGCCCTACCCTGCTGCACTGTATGACCCTTGCGGTTTAGCGCTTCTTTTGATTATAACAACAACTTACACAGCTTAGCATTCTAACAAAACTGTATGCTATTTAATATTTTTAAGCACAAAAACTGAAAATGATGCCTATGAGGATTCTTTGTGTTGTAACATTTTAATATTCCCTGTCTGGGCACCATGAGAATTCCAACACAAGTTGGCCTATAATTCAGTATTATATCATAGCATGTCATTTTTTTATAACACTAATGTATTAATAGTTTGGAAAAGTGACAAGTAGATGAACAGGATGTGTGCAACACTTTGGTACCTTTATTGTGGAAACGTTTTGTAAACCAGTGGCTTTATCAGTCCAACAATGCTTATGGATTGAACACATCTCTTGACTGATGGACTGATTACTTCAAACTCCTTACTCACACCTCCCTCCATTTTTCTCTGTATTGAACTGATAAACCCTCTGGTGAGCAAAAAAATTCCTCAATAAACATACCCAAACGTTGCACATGTCTTATCTATTACACTGTAATCTTACCATAATTATCACCTACTCATGTTGACAATTTTGTCATGCCTACCAAAACTAATACCGTATTACGAGTACCAATTACTGGATCAATAAACAAGGCTACTTCTATTGTATCATTCCTTCTTATACCAGTAAAGGTAAACCATATTAAAAAAAAAATGGGCCATGCTAAATGGCTACATACTAGTGTTACACTTACACCAATAGATGCATTTAAACACACTGAAGAACAAAAGCAAAATTTATCATTAAAATGCATCAATAAGAAGTTCATATACCTGAAGCAGTGAAGAAAAAGATAGGTGCAGATCGTTTTTATTGCGACAATATATACTTTATAAAGATCAAACTCGATAAAACTATACAGATCAAAACTTTCTTCTTTCTTTCAACATGTTGGTCGTTTCCCACCGAAGTGGGGTGGCCTAAAAGGAAAAAGGAAAGTTTTTTACATTTAGTAATATATACAGGAGAAGGGGTTACTAGCCCCTTGCTCCCGGCATTTTAGTCGCCTCTTACGACACGCATGGCTTATGGAGGAAGAATTCAGTTCCACTTCCCCATGGAGATAAGAGGAAATGAGAACAAGAACTAGTAAGAAAATAGAAGAAAACCCAGAGGGGTGTGTATATGCTTGTACATGAATGTGTAGTGTGACCTAAGTGTAAGTAGAATTATTATTATAATCAAATAGAAGCGCTAAACCACAGGGGTTAGTGTAAGTAGAAGTAACAAGACATACCTGAAATCTTGCATGTTTATGAGACAGAAAAAAGACACCAGGAATCCTACCATCATGTAAAACAATTACAGGCTTTCGTTTTACACTCGCTTGGCAGGACGGTAGTACCTCCCTGGGCGGTTGCTGTCTACTAACCTACTACCTAGAACAGATCAAAACATTATCATAATAAAAGCTTGCACTGCACCTCTATCTTTCCTTCATTACTGTCAGCAGTATATGCCTTAGTATCCAGCCTGCAGTAGTTCATACACAGTGTGAGTCGACTCACTAGGTGTCGCATTACTTGAGTACAGTACTGTACTATGGTCTAGCAGTAATAAAACTGCATTTGCTGACTATTTTTGTCATTCAAAAACTCCTTGATCAGTTTTAACCAGACTTTAAATATAATTTATATTTTCAATTTCAATCTAAAATAAAATTAATATACGTACACATTTCTATATAAAAAATAAAATACAGTAAGTTCTCTTGTAAAGCTATTGTATATGTTTTTTTTTTTGCAAATGACATTGAAGAGGTGCATTCAAAATTGAATAGCACTTACTGTTAAAATCTTTTTTACTTTCTGTTCAATTCTGGATTAAGCTTTTAACAGCATTTACAAAAAAATTGCACTATATAGTGGAGCTTTATATGAGAGCTTACAAATTTTGTTCTTAATTTAGCTAAATCGACTTATGATCAATTTATATATTAAGGACGTATATAATAATCTCAAGGATAAACAAAGTGTTGGCACTGGGCTCTCTTAAATGATTCCTTAAGTACAAATTGAACCATAAGGTCTATTAAATGAGATTAAATTTTTTGTCCTACACATAATTTACATCCGTAGCACAAAATTCATTATGTGGATACACTGAGCATTACAATAGATAATACAAAATTTTCTTTTATAAAATTTGATTTAACGAAGTACTATAACCAACAGGTAAGTAAAATCTCACATCCTTGTACATATACAGGCTCTTTTATCAATAATTATCATTCTTATAGACTTCATTTTTACATCTTTTTGCAAAAATTAAGTGTGACCCATTACACCAAAACACTATTAAAACTTGGAAACTGAAAAAAATGCAGTATTAATTCTTAATTAATGCTCAAAAAATATTACAAAATGGAAAAGACAATTACAAATTAAGCTCAATATAGCCCAAAGAATTATTTAATAATAGTGCTGAGAATATACCAACTATATCATAAACATCTAACAAACTCATAAAAATTCAATTAATAGATGCTTTTAAACAAAATCTTATCTTCTTAATACCTAAAAAATGTGGAAATAATATATCACAACATACAGTAATAGTTATGAACATGTTATGATCAATAACTTCAGTACAGTCACAGTTCAATAAAATCAGTTAATATTAAAATTCATTGGTTAGACTGTACATTAAAATCACTGACCACTTCATGTGTGTGTTTCTGGAAGATATAATTTCCTTATTGTGAGACCGAGATGAAGATTTCATATTTACAAATAACCCCAATCTTCCTAGTCTCGGTTCATTTGTTTAGCTTATCACATTATCACTCATTTTTTATTTTGGTAAACTGTCAACTATTATATGCATTTTCAAAGGTTTGAATATTCAGTAAAACCTGTATAATTTATCATTCTATAATTCAGAATTTGTCTTATTTCGACTAAGTCTGAGAGATGCCTAAAAAACATTTCATTTTAGCATCAATTCCGAATAAGCTAATTCTGAATTATAGACAATGATGAGGCAACACATCAGGAACTCTTATCACAGATCCTTGCACATTAGATAGTGATGCTTGCACCACATATAGTGACAAGAGCTGTTTAACTCACAGATTTAACCTCAAGGCAAACCACTTACACTGACTTATCCTGAAGGTAGTTAACTGCAAAATTTTTCCACCTGACAAGGGCCAACACCACTTGCTAGCGTAAATGCAGTACATATATTACTGCAAACAAAACTAAACGCTAAACCCACATGGGTCGCAGTGTATATAGTGTTTACATATATTCGCTAAGTGTGTTTGCAGGGGTGTAGTCACAGCTCAAAAAACCTGCCTCTGAATACTTACCAGCTTGTTATATTCATATTTAGCCTTCAGGACCTGATCATACCTACTCATGGTGGTTTGCCTCCACCCCTGTATAAATAAACAGTGGTGTAATTTATGTATTGTGCTGTACTAGCAGCTCTTTTCTTCTTAATAACCAATGTAAACCTTTCTGTAAATGATGATCTTTTACAGTACGTATATACAACATGTAATTTTTAAATTCACAGTGAATCCTCTTATAATGCAATTGAGATTTTGTTGAAATGCAATTGAAAACAATTAAAATATCAATAGCATGTTAATAAGCCTGATAGTATGCAATGTTAAAATTTTTTTTTCCCCTCAGACTGCTTGCCAGGCCATAATCTGTACCCCTTGGCCTTTGACCATTCTTTTTAAGCAGGATAAAAACATGTCTGCTAATTTGTATAATTTAGCTATGCTTAATGTATACAAAACACTCATATAAAAGTTGAAGATAATATTCATTGTTCATTAATACCAAGAATCCAGTGCCCTAATTATCATAATTACTGCAATCACACATTCCCTTGCCTTTTTATAGTAATGTATTCATTCTAGATGTATTTCTACAACTGTTGAACATCTTAGTTACTGACAATGAAGTGAAATTGTTTAAACAAGAACATTGTGTAGTGGTGGTAAAGTACATTTCTTCATTAAGGAACAGCTATGACACCAGCTGACTACCCAAACACACTGGCATATTCTAGTAAATCCCCCCACCCTGCAAAACTAAGCAAAGTAGTGTTTATTTGGTAGTTTAATAAAATGAGAGGTGTGGGAAAAGTCTCCTGCCAGGTGATACCCCTGTTATACTATCAACATATAACATTTTGAGAGAAGACATGCTATTTTCTTGCCATCTCTAGCTTCAGGTTAGCAAAGGCATGTGATGTAGCAGACTTTTACTTTCTCCTCCAATATATCATACAAAATAAAAGAAGTACAGACAATTCAGTTATAAGAAAGAACATAAGAAAGAAGGAACATAGGAGATAGGAAGAGATTACTTTTCTGAATCCCTTGCTGACTCTGGCTTAGGTCTGACCAGTGTGAGTAGCAGACTTTTTAGTCTCCTCCATTAAATACGACATTACTTACCCCTTATGTACAGATCATACAAAATAAGTTATGAAAATTTTTAATTATATTAATAGTCAATTCATGCACTAATCCCATGCAAAAAAAAAAAAAAAAAAAATGAAACGTATATTAAATTATTATTCTTTCTTTCAAGAAATCGGCCATATCCTACAGAAGCAGGGTGGCCCAAAAAGAAAATCAAAAGTTTCTCTTTTTAACTTTAATAATGTATACAGGAGAAAGGGAGATGAGGAAATAAGAACAAGAACTAGTATGAAAATAGAAGAAAACCCAGAGGGGGGTGTGTGTGTGTGTGTGTGTATATATATGCTTGTACATGAATGTGTAGTGTGACCTAAGTGTAAGTAGAAGAAACAAGATATACCTAAAATCTTGCATGTTTATGAGACAGAAAAAAGACACCAGCAATCCTACTATCATGTAAACAATTACAGGCTTTCGTTTTACACTCACTTGGCAGGACGGTAGTACCTCTGTGGGCGGTTGCTGTTTACCAACCTACTACCTAGGATATATTAAATTGTTATATAGTAGTATATAAATCTGCTAACTCTCAATAGTGCTGGGAGCTACAGCCAGAGATTGCAGCTGTCTCCACATCCTGACAGCCTCCTACAACACTATTACAACATTACATACTTTATTTATCTTGGTCATTACTTTCTCTAATGTAGTCATCTTTAGTGTATATATGTTAGGTACACTTTGCTAAGTAAATCATTTTTATTTATAATCTTTTACATGTGCTTACTGTGTGTCAGCTGATCACCTTCCTACATCCAACTTGGCCCAGTAAGCCCATATTAACCTCCCTCACACCTTCATATGCATCAAATAATTACCAACAGGATGTGAGAAGTTATACTTCAGTAACTTTTACCAAAGTACAATAGTAAAAAAACAGTGGCAAATTTGTAGGGGTCAAACTATTTTCATACCATGCTGATTTTCAAGAACATAAGCAGTGTAATGAATGAGGGTTTACTGTACATGCATTTTAAACATGCATTCCTTACATTTCAGAATTTGTCATCATTCACCAAGGCCAGAGCCCCTTAAGCGCACCAAATTATAAAGGTTTTACTCAAAATGCTTTATTCACACAAGTGGTCATTTCATGAATAACCATGAGAAGTCTTGCATATATCTGGATAAGCCGTTTTAAATACATCTTAAATGCTTCTTAGATTTGAAACATCTGGAAAAGATTGAGACTTGATAATATACTTCCAACACTGTATAAGGAGCTAAAAACTATTGCCTACATTACAGTTCAAGCCACTATCAAGACCAGAGCAGAAGCCTATATTTACCCAAGTGTGCCACATACTCAGGATAAAAATCTTCAAATTAAATTTCAGTTTTTGTTTATCCGCTATCTGCCAAAGTCCACCTGTTCATAGTCGTGCATAGTATGCTAACTATATGACTTTGCATATGCAAAAACAGAGATGTGCCCTTCAAGAACATAATTGGGACTTCTCATTTGCGAGGCTTGCCAGTATGCCTCTAGGATATTGGTGCAGCATGAGTTTAAAAATCAAAGTATGCAAAGACTGATACAAGTGCTAATTAGCACATTATTTATGTTGCTGAAAAAAAGATGTAACAGAGGTGAGGAGGAAACACAAAGTAAATAATGCCAACAATATGTAGGTAACAAGAATAACCAATTCTATATAAAGAAATTATACCAAAATTAACTGTATTAGAATGATCTCTTTCAACTAAAAATATATACTGTAAAGGAATACTAAAATTATCACACAATAAGTGACTTAGATTCATAGCCTTGTGCCTTTACATATTTTATGAAGGCTTTAAGGGTGCACCATGGATTTCAAAATCACTGTCAATGACTATTCAAGCATTACTTCAGAAATAAAAATGTTTAACTATACACCAATCAAGTAACTCAAAATATCCTTGATAAACTGCAGGAAATGATGAATTCAACTCAACATCTGTAAATAACACTATATCCTATACAAGTTTCTGCATTATAAATACAAAATCCTAAAGAATAATAATTCTTAAGTAATCTAATTCATCTTCACACATTGACTCTAATCCCACTTGCTGACTAGTTCAAACTTATCCACACTAACATTACAGATAAAATGTATTTCTACTGACAGTCTTTTTTAATTGGTACTATAACATCTTTAATTTAAAATGCCAATGTGAAGCAATTACCAGTGGTGCTCTATCCACATTTCAACTAATCCTAGACTGTCAACAATATTTTAACTTATCAGTCTTCACATTATACAGAATGTACTGTAATTCTTTACCAGTAATAAATTGTAATACAAAAATATATTTAATTTTAAATTTGTTATAACCTTTTCCCTCTGAAAAATTGGCCAAAATTTGAACACAGTAAATGAATCGAACTTGGAATAAATAACTAAGCTATTTATCATACTCTTTTACAGAATGCATTTTTTTTAATATGATAAAATGTTTAGATTCTGTGAAATAACATATGAAAACATTCTACAGTAGTCAGGTATCAAAAGCAAAGCTACCATGAAAGCACTAAAGTGTACCAGTTACAAAAAAATTACTGTACTTCCATACAAGACAATCTATATTTAATGTTGTAAAGACAAAAAAAAAAAAAAAAAAAAAAAAAAAAAACACCAATTAACAGTATATTTCCTCTTGCTCATAATAATGCTCTACCAGATTATAATTGTTACAATGTCAGAAACACCCACAATTTCCTTTTTATCTTTCTCTTTGCATGCTATGTGAGAAACTTTTATAAACATGAGTGACTGTCTAAAGGTGCAATTATGAAATCTTATTATAAATGATCACTGTTAACTCAGCTGTTAAATGGTTCTGGGGATTATCTATATGTACCTGTAAAATTGGATCCTAAATGAGAGGAGACTCGTATATTGAAGATGAACGGGAAACTAGCAAAATCCTAAAAGAACAGTACAAGTCAGTGTTCAGCAACCCACTAAATGACAGCAAGGTAGATACTGCATTAACATTTTTCAGTCCATTGGAAGGTTGTGCAGACCAACTGGCATTAGTACTAATCCCATAGAATTCAAAAAAGAAATTGAAAACATGCCCCCTCACTCGGCACTTTGACTAGATTCGTGGAATGCCCTATTTATAAAAAAAGGGTCAAGTACCACTGGCATAAGCCCTCAGTAGTCTATGGAGAAAGCCTAGATCCAGGTGAAATACCAGAGATCTTAAAGAACGCAGACATAGCTCCTTTTGGTAGCCCTAATTTTCCACTTTAAAAATCTTTGAGTAATGAGAAGTGAGATTACAAATTTCATGGAACAGCACAATCTGCATAACTCAAACCAGAATGGTTTTAGAATGGGACAATCATGCCTGTCACAGCTGCTGAACCAGTATGACAGAATTATGGAGGCATTGGAAGAAAACCAAAATGCAGATGTGATATACACAGATTCTGCAAAAACGTTTGACAAATGTAATCATGGGGTGATCACACACAAAATGAGAGCCATGGACATTGCAGGGAAGGTAGGCAGATAGATTTTTTGGATTCCTAACACACACACCACAAATAGTAGTAGTAAATAACAAAACCCAGCATCAGTGGGGCAAAAACATGGTTTCCCAAGGCAATGTCCAGGCACCTCTGCTGTTTCTTATCCTCATAGCAGACATAATAACACCAATTACTATTTTGTATCATTTGCAGATGACACTAAAATAAGCATGAAAGTCACTTTGGAAGAAGACACTGAAAAATTGCAGGAACATATAGGCAGTGTTTTCCAGTGGGTAGTGGAGAACACGACATTTAATGGTGATAAGCTCCAGCTGCTTAGGTATGGAAAGAATGAAGAACTCAAAAGGAACACTCTATACAAAACTCAAGACGATTGTCAAATAAAACGAAGGAAACACTTTAAAAACTTGGGAATAATTATGTCGGCAGACCTCTCCTTTAAAGAACACAATAAGACCAAGGTCATGACAGCCAGGAAGATTGACAGGGTGGATAATGGTGACGCTTTCCAAATTGCTCTCTCTCATTTGGAACATTGCTCAGTGTTGACGGCCTCATTCAGGGTAGGAGAAATATCAGAGATGGAACAGATTATTAATGGCCCATTTAGAGCCAGTAGAGCATTTGAATTACTGGGAACATCTTAAAGTCTTTATACTCATTGGAGTAGAGATATATGATGATATATACCTGGAAAGTAATTTAGGGCCTTGTCCCTACAACATAAGGGAGTAAGAGATATGAAAGGAAGTACAAAATACATCTAGTGACAAGCAGAAGTCCACTGGGCACACTAAGGTAACACTGAATGTCTGTGATCTTGCCAGAAGATATCAGAAATACTGCTAGGATAAGTGTAGAAGTCTTCAAGAGGAAACTGGAAAAGTATCTTCACCATGTGCCACCAGCAGCAACAGCCTGGCTGACCAGGCAACCACCAGATGAGCCTGGCCCATGGCCGGGATCTAGGAGCAGAAAAACTCTCGGAACTCGTCAAAGGTTGGAAGGTCTTAGACCAGGCTCAAGTTGAAAAGGAAATATAACAGGATTAAAAACTACTAAAAGGAAGTATACATAGGAAAGTAAAGGTATGTGTATACTGAATGTATTTAAGAGTGTATAATATTTACGTACCTATCTTACAGGTTCATGAGACAGAAAAGATCAGTAATCCTATCATTACAAAACAATTTATAATCTGTTTTCATGCCACAGGACGGTAGTACCTCCGTGGATGGCTGCTGTCTACCAATCTCACATGTCTAGAATTATTTAGGTTCTGCCATTAAATACTATTTAAACATTTGATAAGCTCTACATAAGTAAAACTGCCATTTCCTCATACTTTAATATAGAAACTTTTATACTTTAAAGCAATAACTGAAATTAATTTAAACTTTCTTTCAACACGTCGGCCGTTTCCCACTGAAGCGGGGTGGCCCAAAATGAAAAACGAAAGTTTCCCCTTTTACATTTAGTAATATATACCGGAGAAGGGGTTACTAGCCCCTTGCTCCTGGCATTCTAGTCGCCTCCTACGACACGCATGGCTTACGGAGGAAGAATTCTGTTCCACTTCCCCATGGAGAAATTTAAATTTAAACATGTTTTGTTTATTGAGGCTTTCCAAAACAGTGACTACTGACAAAATAGAGATAAATCTTTAGATGAGGTTTTGGTCCCTCCCACACAAATATCAAATCATGATTTAATTTAATAACTGTCCAGGATTTTCTTTCTTTTTGGGTCACCCTGCCTCGGTGGGAGACGGCCGACTTATTGAAGAAAAAAAAAAAAAAAAAAAAAAAACTGTCCAGGACAGTCTGAAGCATTAAATATTTACCTCTAATTTTTGGGTTGGTTATAAATGTGTTTTGCCTAAGAATAAATCACCAGTTTCCTTATAATAATAATAATAATAATAATAATAATAATAGAGAGAAAAAAAAAAAAAAGCCCCAAAAACTACTTGATAACCAGTGTTTGTTCTAATTTCTGTAGTGTTTCTATGAACTTTTTGCTTTTGCTACTATGGATCATAGAGTAAACCACAGGAACACTATCCTACTAAATGTCTACTCCTCTTGGGTCAGCACTTCCAGGCTACATATATCATCTCATGGGCTGCCATTTCTCCCATTTTCCTTTCCCATTGTACTGCATTCAGAAAGCATCTCATCCTTGCATAAACTCCTTTTGTCAAGTTTGTTCCTTGTCCCATGTATGTTCCTCGTCAGGTTTACCTCCCGAAGATGATCTAAACTCAAAGCTGATCACTGTTTTAAGTGAGAATTTTCAGTCTTGCTGGTTTGCCTTCTCTTCTCACCTATGACATGCTGGCAAAATTTTTTCCCCACCATTATGATTTTCCACATGCCTAGTCCTTTATATGGTTCTCAGTTCTCTCAGTATTTCTAAATTCACCTATGTTCAATAGTTTTTCTGAACAATGAAGGCTCTCCCTGCTGCTTCCACTACTGTTTAAACCATAGTGCTACTGATGTTGTTATATCTGTCTAAGTTTCCTGCTGTTTGGTATTAAAATGTAAATTACTGCCACTACTACTATGGACCTTTCCCAGTCATGACTGTGCCTACTATGTAGTAAATGGGTTCAAATTTGTGGCATCCCACCTTCAGTTTATTTAGTCATTTTATATAAAAAAAAAATATTCAGTGGTCATAGCATACACCACTTTCATTATCTTATTCCCGTACATACCATTCAATTTGTGAATGAAAACTCCCTGGTATCTTTTTGGCTATGCTGTTTTCTGTTTATAAAGATTATGTTCTGGATTTATGACATCTACACTCAGACTTGTAAAGTACAGCCTTTGCTCACTTAACGACGGAGTTCCGTTCCTATGACCACGTTGGTAAACAAAAAAAAGGAAACATTCACCATCATTCATTTCATTCAACAGCTGTCTTGCCAAAAGTGCCCAGACATCACAAATCAGACAAATCTGACCTATAACATCCCCATTCCTCCTCCACAGTGCAGGCACTGTACTTCTCACCTTCAGTACTCTGGCTAACCATTTCCCTGAATCTCTTGCTCACACTCCAACAGCCTGTCAAATCCCTTCAACCAACTTGTGTACAATCTCCCTACTCTAGCATTCTTATATGCTTGATAGATGCTCATACCCTATCCCTTAAAACTCCTTCACACCCTCCCTCCAACCCTTCCCTCCACCTTGGAGGTATTCACCCTCTAGGTCATCTTATTTTGCTCCTTAAACAACCAGACCTTCTTAATAACTCGTCTCCCCTCTGAATAATACTTTGTTACCCTAGTTGAACATACACTCATGGATATTTGGCCAAAGGCCTAGTCAGTAAGCATAAAAAAAAAAAGTCACAGGTATATTTTACAATGACTTTCAATTTGTACAAATTCTTTGCATAATATTAATGCCAAACATTGCTCTAAAACATGACATATGCACTACCACCAGCCACCTCCTTGCTGCAACATTTAAAAGCCCCATACCTCATCCATATACAAGAATTTATAGCACATTCTCACTAGTAATTGTGCTTTAATATGCACCAGCATATACACAATGGTTATGGCTATAAATACAGTACTGACATAAAATTTGCAGATGTCATTAAACGAGTGATATACATGATGACATATGCATTCCGTCTCGACAAGCAAAATTGACTGGGGCAGTAGCTAGTTTCTGATGTTTTAGAGATACACATGCCTCCCACTTTCCGATATTTCCAAAATAAGTGTACCAGGGGTACTGAGAGGCTGATGGCCAAACAGCATCAGACTTCATCCAAACTAAGTAATTACATGTTTTTCAGATTAACAAAATGAACATTCTATTTATTCAAGAAATCAAGATTCCAATGTTTGTGTTCTACTGTATTCAGGAAAGTCCTAAACTTTTATCTGTGTCATACCTGTGACTAGATTAAAGTTCCTTTATTCCTGAAACCTAGCTTTAGGCACAATTTGTCAACTGTGTAGTCAACTAAGCTGCTGCTATCAGCAACTTGCTGGCCTTAACCAACCCTAGCTAATTTAGCACTTGTTGCAAGAATGGGTGTTCAATTACCTCTTGAAGCCTAACTTCAAACTTTAAAGAGAATTCCTAATACAATTTAAATAAGAAAACATGTACTGTCAAGTTTTCTGAAAAAATTTCAAATCTTTTAACTCGCAGGTTCTCATTTATTCGGATTCTTGGAACTGTGGTATATCCCCAATTCTATAATCCAGTCATGAAATTTTCATAATTTTATATAGGTATAGCATTTTTTTTAAGGTCTTGAAATTTTCATGGATTACCTAGTTACCCTGCAGAACCTTTCTAACCTTTAGAAATAATTTTTTCAGTAACTTCAATAATGCATACTGTAAAAGAATATATCATGCTAATCTATTTTTGCATAGCCATAATGAAAAAAATATAAAGCCAAAGAAAGATTCTAAGCCAGTCTTTGCAAAAACAAAACTATGTTTCAAGGGACTATATTTTTATCTTAAAAGAATTACATAAAAAGTGACCAAACTTAATACATTTAATATAAACAGGAACTATAGAGGAACAATAAATGTATTAGCTGATATCTAAGAATCTTTAATTGTAATAGGTTTTCCAGGGCTGTACACTATTAACAAAAATATTGATTTTTATCGGGCATTGACCAATTTATATTGACCTTAACTTAACAAAAAGCATCACCTATAAAATAAGTGATAGATAACCATCACATTTATAGTGCAATTAAGTAACCTCTAAAAACAGTGTACCAATATCACCTGTTGGCCAGGAACAAATGAAAGAAAATCCTGAGCAAACCCTTCCTAATAGCTGCACATGGCTAGGTCGTCCCATATGTATTAAGCAGAGCTGCATCCACAGGTTCTAAGCAAGATGGGCAGGTAAAAGAGCGCATTAACCAATCATCAATGCACTCTGTGTGGTACGTATGCATACATGGCAGATAGCGCACTCGATCACCAACGGTGAAGTCTATCATGCAGATAACACATCTGAAATTAAAGAAAATATTCAAGATTAAGTAATGTAGATGTAAGAAAGTTCAAAATAATGATCATGATGAGTCAAGAACAAAGTTGCCAATCTAATTAAGCAAAAACAATTTTAATGTCAAAACATGTCTTGTGGTAAAGCCATAAGCTTATAGCTTAAGGACCCAGGTTCAATCAAGGGGCAGGTGAAAACTATAGGCATATATCCTCAAACCTGTTGCCCCTGTTCACCTAGCAGTTTTCAGAGCTACTGTACACGAAAGATTTAATTAAAGAGGTAATTTGAAGACCTGCTTAATAACCAAGGTAACAGTGATATACAGGTATCCAATAACAAACACTGCTAACTTGGGCCTAACAGTACAAAGTTAACAGTTTTACAGAAATATCCAGTAAACAACACCTAGACATGATTGTACAAGTTTAAACAGAAAAATGAATGGGTACTCAAACTGTGGTCCATGGGAATAGCAGGCCCAACGCTGTAACCACTCGGCCACAGTTTACACGATTATTTTACACCCATCACTTCTGCAACATAGTTGTAGCAGTAACAACTGTGACCCAACTGGACTATATAGCTTTGAGGGGTGTAAAAATAAATGTACAGTGGTCCCTCGACTATCGTAATTAATCCGTTCCAGGAGCTATTACTTAACACAAAATTTACGAAATTTGAAACCTCTTTTCCCATAAGAAATAATGTAAATACAATTAATCCGTTCCACCCAAAAATATTGACATACTAAATAATAAAAAACTATAGGTAGTAGGTTGGTAGTCAGCAGCCACCCAGGGAGGTACTACCGTCCTGCCAAGTGAGTGTAAAACGAAAGCCTGTATTTGTTTTACATGATGGTAGGATTGCTGGTGTCTTTTTTCTGTCTCATAAACATGCAAGATTTCAGGTACGCCTTGCTACTTCTACTTACACTTAGGTCACGCTACGCAAACATGTACACGTTTATGTATACACACTCATCTGAGTTTTCTTTGATTTTATCTTAATAGTTCTTATTGCTTTTCCTTTCATATCCATGGGGAAGTGGAATAAGAATCTTTCTTCCGTAAGCCATGCGTGTTGTAAAAGTCGACTAAAATGCCGGGAACAATGGGCTAGTAACCCCTTTTCCTGTATAGCTTACTAAAAAGAAAAAGAAGAAAACCGTCAAAGTGGGATGTTTGAATGTGCGTGGATGTTGTGCGAATGATAAGAAAGAGATGATTGTAGATGTTATGAATGAAAAGAAGCTGGATGTCCTGGCTTTAAGTGAGACAAAGCTGAAGGGGGTAGGAGAGTTTCAGTGGGGAGAAATAAATGGGATTAGGTCAGGGGTTTCAAATAGAGTTAGAGCTAAAGAAGGAGTGGCAATAATGTTGAATAATCAGTTATGACAGGTAAAGAAGGAATATAAATGTATAAATTCAAGGATTATGTGGAGTAAAATAAAGGTTGGATGTGAAAAGTGGGTTATAGTAAGTGTTTATGCACCTGGAGAAGAGAAGTGTAGAGAGAGAGAGAGAGAGATTTTGGGAAATGTTGAGCGAGTGTGTGGGGAGTTTCGAACCAAGTGAGACAGTAATTGTGGTTGGGGATCTTAATGCTAAAGTGGGTAAAAATGTTGTGGAGGGAATAGTAGGTAAATTTGGGGTGCCAGGGGTAAATGTAAATGGGGAATCATTAATTGAGCTATGTGTAGAAAGAGGTTTTTTAATAAGTAATACATATTTTATGAAAAAGAGGATAAATAAATATACAAGGTATGATATAGCACGCAAGGAAAGTAGTTTGTTGGATTATGTATTGGTGGGTAAAAGGTTGATGGGTAGGCTTCAGGACGTACATGTTTATAGAGGGGCAATGGATATATCGGATCATTATTTGGTTGTAGCTACAGTTAGAGTAAAAGGTAGATGGTACAAAAAGAAAATGGCAACAGCAAGTAAGAGAGGTAAAAGTGTATAAACTAAGGGAGGAGGAAGTTAGGGTGAGATATAAGCAACTATTGGCAGAAAGGTGGGCTAGTGCACGTATGAGTAGTGGGGGGGGTTGAAGAAAGTTGGGATAGTTTTAAAAATGCAGTATTAGAATG
>WNWK01038123.1:0-18112 GCA_009830355.1 Cherax destructor | reverse complement strand
AATTTACTTTTTAAGGAAAATGTCACGTAGGTTAGTCTATTTCAGACCCCCAAAAATACACTTCCACAAGCACTTACAATATTATACTTACATAATTGTACGATTTCCGGGGTTTACGAAACTCGGGGGTCCACTGTATAATAGAACATTACTAACATACAACATTTTTGCCTATTTTTTATTGTAAACAATTATTGTAAACAAAATAATGATGAAAATATTAGAATGGTTGTGTTGAATATAACGGTACCATATAGTACCATATGGTGCCACACGCATGCAGCACGCTGCACCAGCCCAATGCAACAGAATAGTATGTGAAAGATCTTAGAATAACCCAAAAAGTCAGGGTGACTTATTTCCATTGGGATCCCTGTATCTGTACCATATGGTACCCTGTACCATAAGGTACCCTGTACCATATGGTACCCTGTACCATATGGTACCCTGTACCATATGGTACCCTGTACCATATGGTACCCTGTACCATAAGGTACCCTGTACCATAAGGTACCCTGTACCATAAGGTACCCTGTACCATAAGGTACCCTGTACCGTAAGGTATCCTGCACCATAAGGTATCCTGCACCATATGGTACATTGTAGCATATGGTACATTGCACTATATGGTTCCATTGTACCATATGATACATTGCACCATATGGTACTATATGGTACCGTTGTATTCAACACAATACCGCACTAATATTTTCATCATTATTTTGTTTACAATAAACTTGTAAACAAGTTTTGAAAGCAATATAATGATAAATAAATTAGTGCGGTTATTGTGTTGATTACAATGAGTGTACAATTATATATTATATTGGTCTCACAGGCCACAAAAGTTACTGGAAAAAAAATATTAGAAAATAAAAAGAAAAAAGTAACAAAACGTAAAATAAAAAATGTGACTTAACGGAAGTCACCGATGTTGCCGCCACCCGGTCATTGAGGGTCAACTTCATGACTCTATATCTTGGAAACTAGTGATCGGAATTTTTTTTTTTTTTTCATTACCTTCACAAAATTATCTTTAACCCTTAAACTGTCCACACGTAGATTTACGTTCACCTGCGTACTGCTCCGAATATTTTGAAAAAAAAAAAATCATTTTTTTTTTAAAATGAAGAACGCATTTTTATAAACAGGACAGGCTAAAAAAAAAATTTTTAGGGCCAGTACTTACCAAGATATAAGCCTGCCAATTTGGTGCTGGATGCTCACCTGACGGCAACATCAAGTCCTGCCGCTTGCAGAAGTATTGCCGATATACAGTCATACCTCGTGTTACGATGCTGTCAGCTTACGATATTTTCGAGTAACGATATTTATACCGTAAAAAAAACGATTGCGAGTAACGATGTTTGCTTCGCGTAACGACATTTGTACCGGACGTGTCCGCGTGGCGCCCAGCTGAGCGCGCACTCCAGGGAGTGTCAGTGTGCTATTGTTTACAAGCGAGAGCGACCACCCACCCACACCCACGCATTCATACCAGTATACAGTCATCCCTTGGTTTTCGGGTTTAATCCGTTCCAGATGGATCGGCTAAAACCAAAATCGGCGAAAACCAAAACTATTTTCCCCATAAGAAATAATGGAAATTCAATTAATCCGTTTCAGAAACCCAGAAGTTTGGAAAATTTTTTTGGGGGGCCTTAAAGATAGATTTACATGCACAAATGAATGAACTGAATGTGGCACTTACCTTTATTGAAGACTGATGTTGCTGGATGGGAGAGAGGGAAGAGGGGAGAGGGAAGAGACCCTAAATTTTGGAAGGGGAATCCCCCTCCATAAGGACTCTAGCCCTTTCAGGGTTTTTGACGTACTAGTACGGCTTACGCACCAGGGCGTTTGACGTACTAGTACGCCTAAATTCTAGCGCCCTCAAATCAAGCAGAAACAGGCTGGTAGGCCTAGATGTGAGAGAATGGGTCGTGCGGTCAGTGTGCGCAGTATAAAAAATCCTGCACCACACAGTGCATAATGAGGAAAAAAACTCTGACCGTGTTTTTGGTTTAAAACAGCGACTTTACAGTCTATTTTCGTATGGTATTTATGCTTGTATTCTCGTTTTCTTAGTCTCATTTGATAGAATAGATGATATGTTACAGAAATAGAGATAATTTTGACTGGTTTCATGATGACAAGTACCTTGAAACTGAGCGCAAAGTAGCTAAAATGTTCGATTTTGCCTATGTTCAAGAGTAAACAAATCACGCCATGCGTCCAATACACATCAACTGGGTAGTCTAATATTCTTCCACAAGTGCGATTATATTATTTATACCGTTTTTACAATGATGCAGTAGTATACATAACAGAAAATCTTCAATTTTTTGAGAATAAAAATCAAAATGGAAAGCAAAAGTAATGCAATAGGAGCCGGGAGACGTGCCTAATGAACAGATAAAATGTTATTTTAGTGCCAGGAATGTCTGTCTTGTTTATTCTGGACCCTATTTTGAAATTGGCATCTTTTGAAATTTGTGTGAAATTGGCAATATTGTCAATTTCTGACCGCTTTATTGGTTAATTGAAATCGGTAAATTGATGGTTTCTTGTACTCAATCGATAAAACAAATAGAATTCTACAATAATAGCTATGATTTTTGTAGACTGAGACTATGGAATTGGCCGAAAATAGGGCTCAAAGTGGGCGAAATCGCCAATGCGTAAATATCTTCGATACCGCTAACTTTGCGAGAGCATAATTCCGTTAGTTTTTCACCAAATTTCATACTTTTGGTGGCGTTATGATCGGAAAAAGATGCTCTATCATTTCATAAGAAAAAATAATTTATTTTTTTTACGAAAATGTTTCGACCCTGAGAGAGAGTTAAGAATCGAGGTCTCGACCCTGAAAGGGCTAGGTACCAAGTCCTTATCCGGGGTCACTTCCCTGCATACATGCTACACTCCCTGCATACATGCTACACTCCCTGCATACATGCTACACTCCCTGCATACCTGTTACACTCCCTGCATACCTGCTACACTCCCTGCATACCTGTTACACTCCCTGCATACCTGCTACACTCCCTGCATACCTGCTACACTCCCTGCATACCTGCTACACTCCCTGCATACCTGTTACACTCCCTGCATACATGATACACTCCCTGCATACCTGTTACACTCCCTGCATACATGCTACACTCCCTGCATACATGCTACACTCCCTGCATACATGCTACACTCCCTGCATACCTGTTACACTCCCTGCATACCTGTACACTCCCTGCATACCTGCTACACTCCCTGAATACATGTTACACTCCCTGAATACATGTTACACTCCCTGCATACCTGTTACACTCCCTGCATACATGCTACACTCAATGCATACATGCTACACTCCCTGCATACCTGCTACACTCCCTGCATACCTGTTACACTCCCTGCATACCTGCACCTCCCTGCATACCTGTTACACTCCCTGCATACATGCTACACTCCCTGCATACCTGTTACACTCCCTGCATACATGCTACACTTCCCTGCATACCTGCTACACTCCCTGCATACCTGCTACACTCCCTGCATGCATGCTACACTCCCTGCATGCATGCTACACTCCCTGCATGCATGCTACACTCCCTGCATGCATGCTACACTCCCTGCATGCATGCTACACTCCCTGCATGCCTGCTACACTCTTAAACTCCATCGTGTTTCTCACTTTCACTATCATATTTTTCTATTATTTCTTTCTTCATTTCTACAGTGTTCCTCACTTTCTTTACCAAAGAAGTGGCACTAGGAGTTTCTTTGGGCCCATGGTAGCTTATTTAGTAGTCACACACAATAATCAAGGCCCAAAAACAATGAATTGTTAATAAATGTTTTGTATAAACTCCTGGGGTGATGTTCACTCAAGCGTAAACAATGCTAGACTGCGTGACAATGTGCGGGGGTGGCGGGCCTATGGCCTTTGTATGTGCGCGGCACTGGTGGACAGGTCCCATACGGTCGGCGAAAACTAAAACAATCGGCGAAAACTAAGACAAATTTTCCCTGAAAAAAGTCGGCGAAAACCAAAATCGGCGAAAACTGGGACAAGCGAAAACCAAGGGATGACTGTATTGTCATTATTCCACTGTTTTTAGTGCTTGCAACTGCTAAATAAGCTACCATGCGTCCAAGGAAAGATCCTAGTGGTAAGCCTGTGGCAAAGAGGAACAGAAACACATGTATGATAGAACTGAAGAAGAAGATAATAGAAAAATATGAAAGTGGAGTGCGTATCAGTGAGCTGGCCAGGCTGTATGGTAAACCCTTTTCTACCATCGCTACCATTGTGGCCAAGAAAAATTCACGTAAAATCAAGGAAGCTGTTGTTGCAAAAAGTTCATCTGTGATCACAAAACACAGACCACAAGTGCTGGAAGATGTGGAAAGGTTGTTGTTGGTGTGGATCAACGAGAAACAGTTAGCAGGAGATACTGTTTCGGAGGCAATAATATGTGAAAAAGCAAGGCAGTTGCATGATGATCTCGTTAAGAAAATGCCTGCAACGAGTGCTGAAGTGAGCGAATTTAAAGCCAGCAGAGGCTGGTTTCACAAATTTAAGAATCGAAGTGGCATACATAGTGTTGTGAGGCATGGTGAGGCAGCCAGTTCTGACAAAATTGCGGCTGAAAAATATGTGCCTGAATTCCAGGAGTACATAGAGGCTGAACAATTCCTCCCCCAACAAGTGTTTAATTGTGATGAAACAGGCCTGTTTTGGAAGAAAATGCCCAACAGGACCATCATTACTCAGGAAGAAAAGGCACAGCCAGGACATAAGCCTATGAAAGACAGGCTAACTTTGATGCTTTGTGCTAATGCCAGTGGTGATTGCAAAGTGAAGCCTTTACTAGTGTATCTTTTGAAAATCCCGAGTGTTTGGCAGATGCGGTGTCAGCAAGTCTAACTTGTGTGTGATGTGGAAATCTAACAGAAAGGCATGGGTCACAAAGGACATTTTCTTAGAGTGGTTCAATGGCGTGTTTTGCCCCAGTGTGAAGAAATATCTATTGGACAATAATTTGCCACTTAAGTGCCTCCTGATAATGGACAATGCTCCTTGTCATCCTCCAAACTTGGTAGAGAAAATTGTGGAGGAGTTTAAATTTATCAAAGTGAAGTTCTTGCCCCCTAATACCACTCCTCTCCTCCAGCCCATGGACCAGCAGGTCATTTCCAACTTTAAAAACTCTACACCAAAGCAATGTTTCAAAAGTGCTTTGATGTGACCACAGACATGAATATAACCCTAAGAGACTTTTGGAAAAACCATTTCCATATGCTGCATTGTGTAAACCTTATAGGTAAGGATTGGGAGGGAGTGACTACCAGGACTTTGAACTCTGCCTGGAGAAAATTGTGGCCAGACTGTGTCCTAGAGAGGGATTTTGAAGGTTTTGGGGCTGAGCCTCAGAACCCTGAGCCTGAGCCTGAGCCTGAGCCTGTTGTGGAAGAAATTGTGGAATTGGGCAAGTCTATGGGGTTAGAGGTGAGTGGTGAGGATGTGGAACAGTTGGTGGAGGAGCACAAGGAAGAGCTAACCACTGAAGATCTGCAAGAGCTTCAACAGCAACTGGAACAAGAGACCAGAGGTCAGGACAATGGTTCAGAGGAGGAGGAGGTGGAACCGAGATGGAAGAAGGTGCCTTCTTCAAGGATTAGGGAGATCTGTGCCAAATGGAGTGATGTGCAAGGCTTTATGGATGAATATCACCCTAACCATGCTGTTGCAGGCCGTGCTGGCAACCTGTACAATGACACAGTGGTGTGTCATTTCAGGGATGTGTTAAAGAATCGCCAGACACAGAGCTCCCTGGACAGATTTATTGTTAGAAAGAGGTCCAGTGACTCTCAAGCTGGTCCTAGTGGCATTCAAAGAAAAAGGGAAGTAACCCCAGAAAAGAACTTGGTACCTGCAGTGTTAATGGAAGGGGATTCCCCTTCCAAACACTAGCATACTACTCCACCTTCTCCCGTCCTCCACACATCAACAACTCTTCAATAAATGTAAGTGACATGTTATTGTACAATATTTACATGTGTATTTAGTTATTCTTCATTAAATTGTGTATTATTTAATGTCAAAAAGTTCTAAAAAATATTTTATTTAACTACTTTTGGAAGTCTTGGACGGATTAAATTTATTTCCATTACAGTGGTACCCCGACTTACGATGTTATCATCTTACGTTATTTTCGATAACCGATATTTATAACGTAAGAAATTTGACTGTGACTTACGATGTTTGCTTCGTCTAACGACATTCGTACCGGACGTGTCCGCTTGGCGCCCAGCTGAGCGCGCACTCCAGGGAGCGTCAGTGTGCTATTGTTTACAAGTGAGAGCGACCACCCACCCACACCCACGCATTCATACCAGTATATTGTCATTATTCCACTGTTTTTAGTGCTTGCAACTGCTAAATAAGCCACCATGGGCCAAAAGAAAGCTCCTAGTGCCAAGCCTGTGGTAAAGAATGTGCAGGGAGTGAAGCATTTATGCAGGGAGTGTAGCATTTATGCAGGGAGTGTAGCATTTATGCAGGGAGTGTAGCAGGCATGCAGGGAGTGTAGCAAAGATGCAGAGAGTGTAGCAGGGATGCAGGGAGTGTAGCAGGCATGCAGGGAGTGTAGCAGGCATGCAGGGAGTGTAGCAGGCATGCAGGGAGTGTAGCAGGGATACAGGGAGTGTAGCAAAGATGCAGGGAGTGTAGCAGGGATGCAGGGAGTGTAGCAGGGATACAGGGAGTGTAGCAAAGATGCAGGGAGTGTAGCAGGGATGCAGGGAGTGTAGCAAAGATGCAGGGAGTGTAGCAGGGATGCAGGGAGTGTAGCAGGGATGCAGGGAGTGTAGCAGGGATACAGGGAGTGTAGCAAAGATGCAGGGAGTGTAGCAGGGATGCAGGGAGTGTAGCAAGGATGCAGGGAGTGTAGCAAGGATGCAGGGAGTGTAGCAAGGATGCAGGGAGTGTAGCAAGGATGCAGGGAGTGTAGTAGGCATGCAGGGAGTGTAGTAGGCATGCAGGGAGTGTAGCATTCATGCAGGGAGTGTAGCATTCATGCAGGGAGTGTAGCATTCATGCAGGGAGTGTAGCATTCATGCAGGGAGTGTAGCATTCAAAGAAAAAGGCCAGTAACCCCAGAAAAGAACTTGGTACCTGCAGTGTTAATGGAAGGGGATTCCCCTTCCAAACACTAGCATACTACTCCACCTTCTCCCCTCCTCCCGTCCTCCACACATCAACAACTCTTCAATAAATGTAAGTGACATGTTATTGTACAATATTTACATGTGTATTTAGGTATTCTTTATTAAATTCTGTATTATTTAATGTCAAAAAGTTCTAAAAAATATTTTATTTAACTACTTTTGGAAGTCTTGGACGGATTAAATTTATTTCCATTATTTCTTATGGGGAAAATTGATTCGAGTAACGATTGTTTCGCCTTAAGATATGCCCTCTCTGACGGATTAATATCGTAAGTCGGGGTACCACTGTATTTCTTATAGGGAAAATTGATTCGAGTAACGATTGTTTCGCCTTAAGATATGCCCTCTCTGATGGATTAATATCCTAAGTCGAGGTACCACTGTACTTTTTTTCTAGTTTTCATATTAATTTATATAATTTTTATGTTCTGATAATTACAATTTACAATAGTTCCTGTGATTTCATAGCCAATCTTTGTTCTAACACTAATATTATGTACTGAAATAGTACTCAAATAGTCACAATCACACCAACAGGTGAACATTTTCACCTACCTTGGTCATTTACTATTGTCTATAAATATATACGAAGTATTTATAGGTCCAAGCAATGTTTTAGACATTCAGGAGTATATATGAAACTCCTTGAAGAATGGTGTTATGACAATTGTCAGATAACTACTGATAAGGCAGTGACATTGATGAATGAATGTGTGCAGGGAACCCTCGCTTTGTTTTCACTGTCTGTATCTGTCTATCTATCTATCTCTCTGTCTGTCTGTCTGTCTATCTGTCTATCTATCTGTCTGTCTGTCTGTATGTCTGTATCTGTCTGTCTATCTGTCTGTATCTGTCTGTCTATCTGTCTGTATCTGTGTCTGTCTGAATCTGTTTGTCTGTATCTGTCTGTATCTGTCTGTGTCTGACTAGCTCTGCTTATCTGTCTTTCTGTCTGCCTGTGTGCCTGGAGTATATGAAACTCCTTGAAGAATGGTGTGTTGACAAGTGTCAGGTAACTCTTGACAGCCAAGTGACATTTGATAAATGTCAGCAGTGCTGGAGGGAACCCTCCCTTTTTCAATGTCTATCTGTCTGTCTGTCTGTATCTGTCTGTCTGTCTGCCTGTATCTGTCTGTCTGTTTGTCTAGCTCTGCTTATTTCTGTCTAACTCTGCTTATCTGTCTTTCTGTCATCCTGTGTGTGTGTCTTTCCGTCTGCTTGTCTCAGTCTCAGAGTGCGGCTCGTAAGCCAACAGGTATTATACACGATGCAGAAGTGACGATGCGAATTACTTGTCAGTCATGCTTATTATGCCTTATATCTACAAGCATTGTATAGCACTTTGCCTGGAATTTTTGGGTTATCCTAGGTAATTTACACTATGTATAATAACTGTACTTATGTGTACATGTGAGAGAGAGAGAGAGATATAGGACATATAGATATAGATAGATAATATAGACAGACAAAGATATAGACAGACAAAGATATAGACAGACAAAGATATAGACAGACAAAGATATAGACAGATAAAGATATAGACAAAGATATAGACAGACAAAGATATAGACAGAGTTATAGACAGACAGAGAGACAGCCAGAGACAGCCAAAGCCAGCCAGCCTGCCGAATACATAAGAACATAAGAAAGAAGGAACACTGCAGAAGGCCTACTGGCCCATGCAAGGCAGGTCCATGTCACCCCCCAGCTTAGACCAATGACCCACCTAGTCAGGTCACATCCTCTGAAGGAAGGAGCATGGCATCAGACCTAGTAGCACAAGCTAGTCAGGTCCAACTCACACCCACCCACAGCCACTCATGTATTTATCTAACCTATTTCTACTTTCCTCTTATAAGGGAAGTGTTAATGCGACATGACATCAGTGAATCCCTGGTGTTTGCCACAGTATTTGCTCTAGCTGGCACTCAATTGAACTGGTGCTCCCACAAGGTACTAAGTGGTCCCAGATTTTTTTAATACTGAGCACACTGAGGGCGCAGATCCATTCTCTCATGTCTAGGCGACTCAGGCCTATCGCACTAAATTTGAAGGAATGAAAAATAAAACGTAGATCTACGTCCGGAGCAGTACGCACGTGAACGTATATCTACGTGTGGACAGTTTAAGGGTTAATTCTGTAAGAAAAAATAATTTTTTTTTTCAAAAATTCTTGGACACTGAAACACCCCTTCCAAAAATGGCCTTGGACCCTGAAAGGGTTAATGCACCTCAGAGTGATTATTATTGTGTCCTATTATCATCAATATTAATATGGCATCTTCAAGACTAATAAGACACTCTTAGTGATTTTAATGTGTACCTGCACGCCAGCACAGTGTTTAAGTTTACTTACATACAGGTACAGTACACAAAAGTATAATTATCAGAGTAGTATATAAAATATGAAATAACTTTAAAACACTTGAAATTTTGAAAAGTGTCCAAACATAATGGAGAGACACGGTGGTCATGGAGAATGTAAACAAACCGGGTGGCTCGCGGTGACCATATTAGAAAGACAAAAGGAGACTTATCTCGAGTTTTGGTCATAATTTGAAATGTCCGTATTAGCGGAACGCCGGAAAATGGGGCCCTGCTGTACATGGGACACAATACCAGCACCCGCATACCAGTACGTCAGACAGTACAAGCACACGAGTACCAGTACGTCGGACACAGTACAAGCACCCGAGTACCAGTACGTTGGACACAGTACAAGCACCCGAGTACCAGTACGTCGGACACAGTACAAGCACCCGAGTACCAGTACGTCGGACACAGTACCAGCACCCGAGTACCAGTACGTCGGACACAGTACCAGCACCTGCGTACCAGTACGTCGGACACAGTACCAGCACCTGCGTACCAGTACGTCAGACACAGTACCAGCACCTGCGTACCAGTACAACGGACACAGTACCAGCACCTGCGTACCAGTACGTCGGACACAGTACCAGCACCTGCGTACCAGTACGTCGGACACAGTACCAGCACCTGCGTACCAGTACGTCGGACACAGTACCAGCACCCGCGTCCAGTCGCGGACACAGTACCAGCACCTGCGTACCAGTACGTCGGACACAGTACCAGCACCTGCGTACCAGTACGACGGACACAGTACCAGCACCTGCGTACCAGTACGTCGGACACAGTACCAGCACCTGCGTACCAGTACGTCGGACACAGTACCAGCACCTGCGTACCAGTACGTCGGACACAGTACCAGCACCTGCGTACCAGTACGTCGGACACAGTACCAGCACCTGCGTACCAGTACGTCGGACACAGTACCAGCACCTGCGACCAGACGTCGGACACAGTACCAGCATCTCGTACAGACGTCGGACACAATACCAGCACCTGCGACCAGTACCTCGGACACAGTACCAGCACCTGCGTACCAGTACGTCGGACACAGTACCAGCACCTGCATACCAGTACGTCGGACACAGTACCAGCACCTGCGTACCAGTACGTCGGACACAGTACCAGCACCTGCGTACCAGTACGTCGGACACAGTACCAGCACCTGCGTACCAGTACGTCGGGCACAGTTAAAGGGTTAAACAAACTGGTAGCATGTTGGAATAAGTACCTCAATATGCCTGGAGATTATGTCCAGACCTAACAAATGAACAATATGCAGCACAACTTGGTTGTATTTTTGTCAAAAAAAATCACTGATGTAAATCCTTTTCGATGTACCATCAAAAATTATAAACTTTAGTCTGGATCCTAATGGCACTTTGTTGACAATAGTGAAGAAACAACATACAGTGGTCCATTGGTTTTCGTTTGTCTCAGTTTTCGGTGATTTTGATTTTCGGGGACATTTTTCATGGAAATATTGTCTTAGTTTTCGTCGATGGTACGGAACCTGTCCAGTGCCCAGCGCACATACAAAGCCTGCCTCACATGTACATTGTCACGCACTGTAGCATTGTTTATGGTTGAGTGAACATCATCTTGCGAGTTCATACAAAACATTTCTTAACAATTCATTGTTTTTGGCCCTTGATTATTGTGACTACTAAATAAGCTACCATGGGCCCAAAGAAAGCTCCTAATGCCAGTTCTTTGGTAAGAAAGTGAGAAACACCGTAGAACTGAAGAAAGAAATAATAGAAAAATATGATAGTGGCATAAGTATTGCCGAGCTCGCCAGGATATACAATAAGGCCCCATCAACTATCGGTTCCATTGTGGCGAAGAGAAAAATCATGGAAGTTAATGTTGCGAAAGGGGTGAATACAATAACGAAACAGAGATCACAATCAATTGAAAATATGGAGAAATTGTTGTTGGTGTGGATAAACGAAAAACTGTTAGTGGGTGATAGTGTTGTGCAATCCATCATTTGTGAAAAAGCAAGGCAGTTGCATGCCGATCTTGTCAAGAAAATGCCTGGAACCAGTGTTAATGTTGATGAATTTAAGGCCAGCAAAGGCTGGTTCGAAAACTTCAAGAAGCGAAGTGGCATACACAGTGTTGTAAGGCATGGTTAGGGTGCCAGTTCAGACAAACATGTGGCTAAAAAATTTGTGCGTGAATTCAAAGAATATGTACAGGCTGAAAATTTCAAACCCGAACAAGTGTTTAATTGTGATGAAACAGGCCTGTTTTGGAAGAAAATGCCAAGGAGGACCTACATCACGCAGGAGGAAAAGGCAATGCCAGGACACAAGCCTATGAAAGACAGGCTAACTCTTATGTTGTGTGGTAATACTAGTGGGGATTTCAAAGTGAACCCTTTACTTGTGTATCACTCTGAAAAACCCAGAGCGTTCAAGAAAAACAGTGTCATCAAGAGTAAATTGTGTGTGATGTGGAAGGCAAACAGTAAGGCATGGGTCACGAGTTAAATTTTCCTGGAATGGTTTAATCAAGTGTTTGGCCCGAGTATGAAGAACTACCTCCTGGAAAAGAAATTGGGACTCAAGTTCCTCCTGATACTGGACAATGCTCCTGTTCATCCTCGAGACTTTGAAGACCAATTGTCTAAGGATTTCAGTTTTGTAACAGTGAAGTTCTTGCCTCCTAGCACCACTCCTCTCATCCAGCCCATGGACCAGCAGATCATTGCAAACTTCAAAAAACTGTACACCAAAGCAATGTTTCAAAGGTGCTTTGATGTGACCTCAGACACTCAGTTGACCCTGAGAGTTCTGGAGGGATCACTTCAATATCTTCAGTTGCATAGGCCTTATAGATAAGGCTTGGCAGGGAGTGACCTCCAGGACGATGAACTCTGCTTGAGAAAGTTGTGGCCAGATTGTGTCCAAGAGGGATTTTGAAGGGTTTGGGGCTGACCCTGAGGAGCCTATGAAAGTTGTGGAAAGTATTGTGGCAATGGGGAATTCCATGGGGTTGGATGTGAGCGAGGATGTGGAAGAGTTGGTGGAGGACCAAAATGATGATCTAACCACTGAAGAGCTTCAAGAGCTTGAGCTGCAACACCATCAAACCAGAACTCAGGAAATTGCTTCAATGAAGGAGTTAAGAGATGTAAGGTGCCTTCTTCAAAGATTAAGGACATTTGTGCAAAGTGGAGTGAGGTGCTTTCATTTGTGGAGGAACATCACCCTGACAAAGATGTTGCAATCCGTCTCGGCAACATGTTCAATGACAATCTCTTGTCCTATTTTAGGGACATTTTAAAGAGACGCCAGCAACAGGCTCTCTGGACAGATATTTAGTGCTACAGGTGTGCAGTGACTCTCAAGTTGGTCCTAGTGGCAGTAAAAGACAAAGAGGGAAGTGACCTCAGATGAGGACTTGGTACCTAGTCCTTATGGAGGATTCCCTTCCAAAGAATAACCTCTCTCCCCCTCCCTGTCTTCCATCCAGCAACATCAGTCTTCAATAAAGGTAAGTATCATGTTGAATGTTCATTCTTTTGTGCATGTAAATCTATCTTTAAAGCCCCCCAAAAAATTTTTTTAATACTTCTGGGTGTCTGGAACGGATTAATTGAATTTACATTATTTCTTATGGGGAAAATGGTTTTGGTTTTTGCCGATTTTGGTTTTAGTTGATCCCTCTGGAACGGATTAAACATGAAAACCAAGGGACAACTGTATGTACATTGCTAAACAAACTTTTATTAGCACAACAGTAGACTCTAGAGCTTTACCAAGTCATGACTTCATAAAGTACTACACAGAGCTAAATGTTGTCTTAATAAAAGCTTTTCCTGATGTTTGTCTTTTATTGAGTAGCTACAATGTAGTGTTCTAATGTGTGATGGAGACTTACAGGAAGCTTAGAGGAATCCAATAAAAGCAGTTCCATAGGATCAGGAAAACTTTTGTTGCATGAGCTAATATGCCCTATAGGGAGCATTGAAATTTTGGTCAAAGCTGCACTTTTCAGGCATTGTTCTTTATACAGTGGAACCTCGAGTTTCGGCCTCCAAGTTTCAGCCATTTTGAGTTTTATTCACTTTTTCAGCTAAATTTTGTCTTGAGTTTTGCCGCCATACCAGACTTGTCTGCCTGCCCATGCTCACCAAAGCATCCACGCATGCATTATGAGTCAGTCTGGCTTTGTTTCTCCTCGAGTGAACATTACCCTGCGCTTTCATCCAAATATTTCACAATAAATTTTTTTGTGCTTGAAGACTGAGTGCAACTGCTACATAATTAACTGTGGGCCTAAAGAAATTTCCTAGTGCCAGCCCTTTGGTAAAAAAGTAGAAACACGATAAAATTGAAGAAAGAAATTGTAGCAAAATACCAAAGTGGAGGAGGAAGAGAGGGAAAATGTGCCTTCTTCAGTGATTCTATGATATGTACTATACTACAGCACCAGGAATCAATAAAGGCTATAGCGCCAGCCAGCGTGTAGCAAGTAAGTTAAGCGATAAAAAAAGAACACGAAATTAACTCCTCCAATGTTATTGTGGGTATATAGAGCCACTGACAACACAGCCGCCACCACCACTATCGGCTTATGCTGCCAGTGGCCCTGATAACCCAACACCACCACCACCTCCACCACCACTCGAGACATATGTAATGACATATTTTATTCATTCTAGAGTATATATCACGCTTCTATGTTATTAATATTATTTATTATGTCATATTAGGATCAATTGTGATAGATAAATAAGCCGTAGAGTTGATATTAGTGTCATATTGAAGGAGTATCTTGTCCTGTCTCCAAACAAACTCTCCTCCCTGTCTTCCATAAGCCAACAAGAGTCTTCAATAAAGGTATGTAATGTTTATATTTATTTATATTTATTTCTCATTGTTTTCTTTATGTAAAACTATATTTATTCTTTAGAAAATGAATTTTTGTGAATATTTTTGGTTGTCTGGAATGGATTAATTGGATTTACATTATTTCTTATGGAAATATTGCTTTGACTTTCAAACAATTTGAGTTTCAGCCGAGCTTCTGGACGGATTAAGTTCGAAACTTGAGGCACCACTGTATACACCTTAGATTAAGTGCCAAATATGAAGTTGATTAGTTGAGGTTTAGCCTACAGCTTTGCAATTGAAATTTTGGAATATGTCTGTATTACTGAGTAGTGCAGTGCAGTGTTTTATGTACTGTATCTATGTACTCTGCAGTATTTATAAACATTAACAAACTTTTCTCTTTTCAGATACTCTGATTACTTTACTACTGAGATGGCTACAATGTCAATGAGGAAAGCCACAGAACATGCAATGTTTGGCCATGCCAGTGTTCTTCCAATGAACAAACTTCCATCCAAGGCGATATGTCAAGGAACTGCTGGCGATATAAATGTGATGAAGGAAAGTTTACTGATGTTTCAGTGATTATCAAGATAGCAGCTAAGAATTGTTCTGAACTATGGGAGAAATCAATTGGAGACAGAAAGACTATTCCTATTCTCAGCCAGAAAAATATTGAGGAAAGATTGAGAAAATTGTACTGTAGAGGAATAGAACTTCATAAGAACAAAAATGTCTCCAAAAAATCTACATTTCAATAAGAAACAAACGAGTTGTTTAATATATGTAGTTTCTGCCCTGCTACCTCCTGTCAAGATGTAGGGTGCAAAATAAAGGCATGATGAATACCACCTGGCCTGTAATTGTGATGCGAAAGTACCTAAACGTGAGGTACAGTTTCTCCTTGATCAGAGAGGCGATAGCAAGATGAAAATTGGCTGTGTTGACATGACAGTAACAAGGATGTGGGATTGAGTGATGGTAAAAGAGGGCAGGATGCAGCCACAGCCAGGAAGCAGCTGGAGGAAGAGAGTGAACCGGCAGCTGGAGAAGTTTCTGATTCTGACGATAATTCAAATAATGCCAGAGATAGCCCTTCTATCAATACTGATGCTGACTATGTCTTGAGTAGTCTGAATGCCAGCAGCTCACAGCAGAAAAGAAAAGACTCCTGCACTGGCAACCACATGTGACCAATACTTGTGGAGGAATGTGCTCCTACGAATAATGAACTGTATTGCTAATACTTAGCTTATTGATAATCCAAAAGTCGCAGCCATCCTGACTCCTTCACAGTGGATACATCTATGGCCTCATTCTCCACCGGGCTGTATGGTAAAATTACATGTGGTTATAAATATATTGCCCCAAAAGAGCGTATGCTAATATCTTCAGTCATTAACTCCAGACTGAATTAACACTCACGTGTTTGGACTTAAAAGTCCACGCATAACCGCGTCAATAGGTAAATTTTGATGTTCTTGACTGCGCAGGTCCCCAGCCTGACAAGAACACAAACCATACCTTGCTCGTGTAACGTGAGCGATGGTGTTGACTCCACCATATGCGGCGGAAAATGCTGTCTTGATTGTAGAATGCCGCTGATGAGTCACCGTCTTGTTTCGATGGAGTTCACTTGCGATTGTCTCCGTTTGTCTTTTAGCAGTAATAAGCTGCGCACACTTCTGAATATACGCGATGTTATTCACTAAACGCGCTGGAACAGAGTTCTTATCTTATTTCCCGACGTTAGTGGAGATTAAATTAGTGCACCGACGTCCCGACTAATGTCTTTGTTAGTTACGTCGCTCGCGCCGTATGACCTCGCGTCGTATGACCCTTCGGAGGCCGATTTCAATCTGACTCCTCGTGGTGCCTCTTGCAGCCTCCGTGCTGCCTCGTGGGGCTTGTATCGCTGATATCAGCACAATTTCAACAATTGCTACATGCTGCTACAAGTGGCAATAAAAATGTTTGTGTTCTCTAAATACTTTGATCACTGGAACACATGATTGTATTGTTTAAGTGTAGAAACTAATACATCAGTTTACCATAATTTTCCTGTTACGGCAAGAGTTACATTTATCTCAAAGGTCTATTAACTCACATATACACTCGCTGCTACTTGGTCAGACAACGTGACACACTGTGGTCAGTACATCTGGTCTGTGTTAATTTTTTTTTCTCAGCCAGACGCGCCTCGTCTGGCCCTTTCCTAAGGCGGAAAGGGTAGGGGCCCTTAACAAGGGTAGAAAGGCGCATACCCCCTCCTTTGGAGAATTTTCTCCACAATACTTGATCAGTGATTATGTTGGAGCTGCCTTTGCTACCGCCACCTTAATGGACTATGGCATTATCACCAAGGACGACAAAAGTCAAGTTATTGGACCACAGAAGTTGCCAGATGCCAGGCACAAACCAAGCCGCCTTTCATTGCTTCTCTATCAGATCAACAGGTTCTGAAAATTGTTGAGACTACACTGGGGGTGCCCAAATTGCCAAAAAACACTCAGCTGTTGAGAGAGGGATAAAATTGGTGACTGAAGCTGCACTGAAGTGACTGGACCGATGGCAAAAGATGGATATACAGTGGACCCCTGACATGCGGTCAGTCTGAGTATCGGTCAGTTCGAGTTTCGATTGCTTTTTTCAGTCCAATTTTTCCCCGCCAACTGGTCATTTCCCCGACTATCGGTCTGGGTACCGGACCTGTTCGCCTGCCCATGCTTGCACGCCTCACCGCGCAGGCGTTGTGAGCCCAGTCTAGCTTTGTTTACCATTGAGAGAACATTAACCAGCACGCTCATTCAAACATTTCACAATAAATTTACAGTGGATCCCCGGATTACGATGGCATCGGATAACGATAAATTTGGAAGACGATACATTTTTCTGTAAAAATAATAGTTCGATAAACGATGATCCGCTCGGAAAACGCTATTCATCTTGGACGCGTACACATGCCCTGGGACAGCACAACACTCCGTCAGAGTCAGTGCCATTGTTTACCAGCGAGCACCACCCACGCATTCATACCATAATTTTGTCATTATTCCATTGTTTTTAGTGCTTGCTAAATAAGCCACCATGGGCCCAAAGAAAGCTCCTAGTGCCAGCCCTGTGGTAAATGTGTAGTAGGGATGCAGGGAATGTGCAGGGATGTAGGGAGTGTAGCAGGCATGCAGGGAGTGCAGCAGGGGTGCAGGGAGTGTAGCAGGAATGCAGGGGAGTGTAGCAGGGATGCAGGGAGTGTAGCAGGCATGCAGGGAGTGTAGCAGGCATGCAGGGAGTGTAGCAGGCATGCAGGGAGTGAGCAGGCATGCAGGGAGTGTAGCAGGCATGCAGGGAGTGTAGCAGGCATGCAGGGGTAGCAGGCATGCAGGGAGTGTAGTAGGCATGCAGGGAGTGTAGCAGGGATGCAGGGGGTAGCAGGGATGCAGGGGGTGTAGCAGGGATGCAGGAGTGTAGGAGGGAGGTAGCAGGATGCAGGGAGTGTAGGGCTGAGGGGTGCAGGGATGCAGGGGTGTAGAGGGGTGCAGGGGGTGTGAGGGATGCAGGGGGTGTAGCAGGGATGCAGGGAGGGGGGGATGCAGGGGTGTAGCAGGGATGCAGGGAGTGGAGGGATGCAGGGGGGTGTAGCAGGGGTGCAGGGGTGTGGGGATGCAGGAGTG
>WNWK01038122.1:0-18113 GCA_009830355.1 Cherax destructor | reverse complement strand
ACTGAAGGAGCCGAAGCACCGGGTCCATCTTTAGGGACTGAGTGAGACGTAGTAGTAAAAGTTACTGTGAGTGGGACAGTAGTAAGAATAAGGGTAGTTTTGACATGATACATGGGGTTACAGATTAATATAATAGTTGGGTGTACATGCCAAAATCCCCTTAGTATGCAGATCATTTCGGGCAAACTTAAGATTAGTAAGGCAATACTAGTTCATATGATCATTAGATAAGTTGCAGTGAGTACAAGAGAATTGAATATTCTATTAGGTAATGCTTCATGGCTTTGATAATTTGTAGAGAACAATTACACTATTGAATTAGTTTAAAAAAACTTACAGTATTACAATAGAACAATTTAAAACAATTTACAATATGATGTATTACAGTTTAGTACTATTTAAAACAATGAAATTTAGACATCCTAATTTTGACTTAGTGGGTAAGTGGTTGAGCAATCCTCAGCACAATATGAGTAGCTTTTGAGTAACTGGTAGGTATTAGATACGGTTTGTCTAGTTAATGTTGGGTGATGAGATGTTTGGGCCTTAAACTGATTTGCAGACAGGGGTTCTTTAGTGTGTTCTGGCAATGAATTCCAGATTTTGGGGCCCCTTTTACGTGCATAGCTTTTTTGCATAGGGAGAGATGGACACGGGGATATCGAAGAGTGATTTGTGTCTCGTATCATGGCTGTGTGTTCTGTTATAGTTATCAAAGAGGAGTTTGAGAGGTTTATATTTGAGTATAGTGTTATGTGTATGTAGTAGGCACAATAATAAGTGTGGATGTTTTGTATATTAAGCAAGTTAAGACTCTCGAAGAGTGGTGGAGTGTGTTGTCTAATGCGGGGAGTTAGTAATCAATCATACTGCAGCTTTTTGTTGGGTTATTAAGGTGTTTTACTCTGGTTTAGCCCATGCACAAATACCATAGGTGAGGTAAGGGTAAATGAGAGAGTGGTACAGAGGAAGAAAATCTGATTGGGGTACATTGTACAGTATCTTTGAAAGGATGCCTACTGTTTTCGAGACTTTCTTGAAATTTGCTGTATGTGTGCCCGAAATCTGAAACTGCAGATAAGGTGGAGACCTGAAATTTGCCCTCTGTCTGTCTAGAAATTGGTGAACCATTTATCAGTGTTTAGCTGTACGTTTGAAGCTCTGTTTCCATATAGCATGAAGTAGGTTTTTGTCTATATTAAGAGTAAGTTTGTTGGTGGTCATCCAAGTAGATATTTTTAGCAGTTCGGCATTTACAAAGTCTGTTAGTATGGTTGGGTTTGGGTGAGAGAAGACATAAGTAGCGCCAGCTGCAAATAAAATGGGTTTAAGGAGATTAGATGCGTTTGATAGGTCATTGATGTAAATGAGAAAGAGAAGTGGGCCAAGGACACTTCCCTGTGGAACTCCAACAAGAATAAGTTGTGTAGTGGAATTAGCTTCATTTGTGTATACATACTGGGGTCTATTGCTAAGACAAGATTTTTGGTAATCAAGAGAGTGTCCTCTGACACAGTAATGTTCGATTTTTAGGTGCAAAAGGTCATGGTCAACTGTATCAAAAGCTTTTCGTAAGTCTATGAAAAGTCCCAGGGAAAATTCATTTTTTTCAAGTGCAGAATACATTAGTTCAAGCATATGTATAATAGCATCATTAGTACTTTTTTTCGGTCTGAACCCAAACTGACAGGGGTTGAATATGTTGTGGGTTACGAAGTAGGAGTAGACTTGTTTGTGAATTAATATTTCGAAGATTTTAGATAGTAGGGGCAAGTTTGATATAGGCCTATAGTAGTTCAATTCAGTTGGATCACCTCGTTTGAGGATCAGGGTGACCCTTGCTGTCTTGTGTATGGATGGTCAGGGTGACCCTTGCTGTCCTGAGTGTGGATGGGAAGGTGGAAGATTCAATGGATTTGTTAAAAAGAGATGCAATAATTGGTGACAACACACGAGAAGCTTTTTTATACATGAGTGGTGGTAAGTTATTTAGGTTTCCTGTCTTGTTCTTTAGTGTTTTGATAATAAGCGAGATTTCAGTAGGGTTTGTAGGGGCTAAAAATAGAGTATTTGAGTAGTTGCCAGTGAGTTAGTTGCCAGTGAGGTAGTTGCCAGTGAGGCAGTTGCCAGTGAGGTAGTTGCCAGTGAGGTAGTTGCCAGTGAGGTAGTTGCCAGTGAGGTAGTTGCCAGTGAGGTAGTTGCCAGTGAGGTAGTTGCAGTGAGGTAGTTGCCAGTGAGGTAGTTGCCAGTGAGGTAGTTGCCAGTGAGGTAGTCGCCAGTGAGGTAGTTGCCAGTGAGGTAGTTGCCAGTGAGGTAGTTGCCAGTGAGGTAGTTGCCAGTGAGGTAGTTGCAGTGAGGTAGTTGCCAGTGAGGTAGTTGTCAGTGAGGTAGTTGCCAGTGAGGTAGTTGCCAGTGAGGTAGTTGCCAGTGAGGTAGTTGCCAGTGAGGTAGTTGCCAGTGAGATAGTTGCCAGTGAGGTAGTTGCCAGTGAGGTAGTTGCCAGTGAGGTAGTTGCCAGTGAGGTAGTTGCCAGTGAGATGTTGCCAGTGGGTAGTTGCCAGTGAGGTAGTTGCCAGTGAGGTAGTTGCCAGTGAGGTAGTTGCCAGTGGTAGTTGCCAGTGAGGTAGTTGCCAGTGAGGTAGTTGCCAGTGAGGTAGTTGCCAGTGAGGTAGTTGCCAGTGAGGTAGTTGCCAGTGAGGTAGTCTTTTGGTTGAATGTTGAGTTTGGTATTTTACTTGCTATCTTTGTTCCTATGGTTGAGAAAAAGACATTAAGTTTGTTGGCAGTATGTGTTGGCTGAAGGAGAGGCTCTTCTGGTTTAGTTAAGTTAATCATTCTGTTTTGTGACAGTTTTTAGATCCTAGAATTTCAGATAAGGTTTTTCAGATCTTTTTCATATCACCTTTTATGTCATGGAATCTGTTTTCATAATAGTTTTTTTACGTCCTTATTAGATTGGTTAGTATTGACGAGTAACGTTTTGCAAGATCCTTTGTCATTAGACCCATTCTGTATTTTTTTCATATAGATGTTTTTTATCAATAAATTTGAGGATGATGTTTGTAAACCAGGGGCTGTTTAGTCTCTTTGCTGTGATCTGCTGTGTTTTTATTGGGCAATGCATGTTATAGAGGGTTTTTTTTTTGTGTGTAAAAAAAATATTAACACATTCATCAATATGGAAGTTGTCTGCTAGCTCCCTCTGCCAGTTAATGTCACAATGCTGAAATAAAGTTATTAACAGATGACTTGTCATGTAGTGGGAAGGTGATCTTAGTTGTGTCTTGGGGCAATTTACATAAGTTGGTTATGAGAAAGATGGGATAGTGGTCAGTTGTGTTATCTGTGATTATGCCTGATTTTAATGGGGATATAGTGTTTGTCCAGATTTGGTCTAATAAGGAGGCATTTGTCTCAGAGATTCTTGTAGGTTTTGTTATTGTTGGTAGAAGTAAGCAGCTGTTCATAGTGTTTGTTAATTCAGTTACTTGTGGGTCAATGATGAGGTTTATGTTGAAGTCCCGTGTAAGTATCAGGTGGTAACAAAAAAGGCACAATACCGTGACTGGAACAATACACACACAACCCGCACATATAAAAGAGAGGAGCTTACGACGACGTTTCGGCCCGACTTGGACCATTTACAAAGTCACACTAACACACAGAGACAGTGGAAGGGTATTTATAGGCAGGCAGACAGGGGAGGGTACAAGAGAGTGGGGTAATAATGGAGTAAGAAGTGGAAGTAGTAGTAGTAGTAATAGTAGTAGAGGAGACAGTCATATGGGAAGGAGCACTGCAATGAGGCTAGCGGCCCGCAAGGGTGGTACGAGAGGGAAGAAAAGCGAATAAAATGAAGGAAAATACAAGGCAAAAGAAAAGAAAGAAAGGAAAACCCATAGGAGAAAAAAGGAGAAGGGGGAAGAGAAGATAGGGAAGGAATCAGGTTAAGTCTCGGGTGTTCTGAAGTTTAGAGCATTTAACAATGTAATGAGAGAGGAAAGCATCAACAGAGACAAAGCCAGGGCTAAGATTCATACAGGGAAAGTTGTGTATAAGGGAGGATTCAACCAGACGGCGACTATGAAAGTTAGACGTAGGGTAGACAGTTTTAGCAGAAGACCAATCAATAGGATGACTGTGATCTCTGACATGACAGAAAAGAGCATTATTAGTGTCGGCCTAACACTATTTTTGTGCTCCCTAAGTCTGTCAGAAAGAGATCGGCCAGTTTCTCCGAAGTACTGAAGAGGACAGGAGGAGCAAGAAATAGAGTAGACACCAGGAGAATCTATAGAGGGAGGGGAGATATGAACTAGATAAGTGCGAAGAGTGTTAGTCTGGCGAAAGGTAAGTTTGATGTCTAAGGAACGGAGAGAGTTGTTGAGATTAGAGAGACCAGAGATGTAGGGAAGGCAGAGGAAAGGAGAGTTCCCAGGAGTAGAGGGTTTAGGAGAGAAAAAAGTCCGTTTGGCACGAGAGAAAGCAGAGTCTATGAAATGGGAAGGGTAGCCCAGGCGGGAAAATGAATTATGAAGAGTGGAAATTTCTGCTTCAAGAAACTGAGGATCACAGATGCGGAGAGCACGGAGAAAGAGGGAGATAAGAACACTCTTCTTGACAGAGGAGGCATGATAAGAGAAGTAATGAATGTACATGCCACTGTGCATAGGCTTGCGGTACACGGAGAAGGCAAAACCTGTAACTGAGCGGTGGACATGAACATCAAGGAAAGGAAGCAAAGAATTAGATTCCCAATCAGCTTTAAACTTAATGGAAGGGGCAAGATTATTCCTTTCTTTCTTTTCTTTTGCCTTGTATTTTCCTTCATTTTATTCGCTTTTCTTCCCTCTCGTACTACCCTTGCGGGCCGCTAGCCTCATTGCAGTGCTCCTTCCCATATGACTGTCTCCTCTACTACTATTACTACTACTACTACTTCCACTTCTTACTCCATTATTACCCCACTCTCTTGTACCCTCCCCTGTCTGCCTGCCTATAAATACCCTTCCACTGTCTCTGTGTGTTAGTGTGACTTTGTAAATGGTCCAAGTCGGACCGAAACGTCGTCGTAAGCTCCTCTCTTTTATATGTGCGGGTTGTGTGTGTATCAGGTGGTGTTTGTTCATCTCCGCTAGTTATCAGGTTTCTTAGTTTTTCACTAAATGAGTAAATATTGGAGTGAGGTACTCTATATATTGCTCCAACTATTAGAGGTTTTTTAAGGTCTTTGAATTTTAGTTCAGCAAATGTATATTCACCATATTCATCCCTTGTGCAAGTATAATTTATACATTCTAGTTCACCAGAGTGGTATATAGCCGTTCCACCTCCTAATTGGTCTGCCCTACAATTATGTATGGCTGTGTAGCCAGGTATGGAATAGATGTTTGTAACAAGGTCCTGGATGCTCTAGAAGATAAACAGAATGCAGATGTTATATACACAGATTTTGCAAAAGCCTTTGACAAGTGTGACCATGGTGTAATAGCACACAAAATGCGTGATAAAGGAATAACAGGAAAAGTTGGTAGATGGTTCTATAATTTCCTAACACGTAGAACACAAAGAGTAGTAGTCAACAGAGTAAAGTCTGAGGCGGCTACAGTCAAAAGCTCTGTTCCACAAGGCTCAGTACTCGCTCCCATCCTGTTCCTCATCCTCATATCGGACATTGACAGGGATATAAGTCACAGTGCTGTGTCTTCCTTTGCAGATGACACCCGAATCTGTATGACAGTGTCCACCATTGAAGACACTGCAAGACTCCAAGCAGACATAAACCAAATCTTTAAATGGGCTGCAGAAAACAATATGAAGTTCAATGATGAGAAATTTCAATTACTCAGATACGGAAAACGGAAGAAATTAAAATCTCATCGGAGTACAAACTAATTCCAACCACACAATAGAGCGAAAAACTAATGTCAAAGACCTGGGAGTGATCATATCAGAGGATCTCACCTTCAAGGACCATAACAATGTAGCAATTGCATCTGCTCGAAAAATGACAGAATGGATAATGAGAACCTTCAAAACCAGGGATGCTAAGCCCATGTTGACACTTTACAGATCGCTTGTTCTATCTAGGCTGGAATATTGCTGCACACTAACTGCACCTTTCAAGGCGGGTGAAATTGCTGACGTTGAAAATGTGCAGAGAACCTTCACCGCACGCATAACTGCGATAAACCACCTCAACTACTGGGAACGCTTGAAGTTCCTAAACCTGTACTCTCTAGAACGCAGGCAGGAGAGATACATTATTATATACACATGGAAAATTCTCGAGGGCTTAGTACTAAACTTGCACACACAAATCACTCCCTACGAAAGCAATAGACTCGGCAGGCGATGTAACATCCCCCAATGAAGAGCAGGGTGCCACTAGCACGTTGAGGGGCAACACAATAAGTGTCAGGGCCCAAGATTGTTCAACTGCCTCCCAGCATACATCAGGGGGATTACCAACAAGCCCCTGGCTGTCTTCAAGCAGGCACTGGACAGGCACCTCAAGTCGGTACCTGATCAGCCGGGCTGTGGTTCGTACGTTGGACTGCGTGCGGCCAGCAGTAACAGCCTGGTTGATCAGGCTCTGGTCCAACAGGAGGCCTGGTCACGGACCGGGCCGCGGGGGCGTTGACCCCTGGAATTCTCTCCAGGTCCAGGTAGACATCATGTTTTAGCCATGTTTCTGTGAGAGCAATGATAGACATACTGACATTCAGAGAATTGAGTAGTGCTTGGAGGTCATCATAGTGCTTGCTTAATGATCTGACATTATAATTGAATACTGTTACGTTATTGTTGGCACTGAGTAGTGTCTTAGCCTGACTAGCAGTGTAATAAAGGCAATTGTTGTTAGGATGGTGTGTGTTATTTAATAAGAGGTTAATGTCAGGATCAATGTTTACAATCATATGACTAATGCATAATTAACAATGTATATAAATAATTGAGAGATACAACTACCTGTTAATAAAGTAGTAAATCAATATTGCACAACTGTTAGGAATCAATATTGCACTGGGGGTAATATGAGAGCTTATACAAGGCAGTACAAAGTATAGGTAGCAAAACAACTACGTATTCTAGAGATTGCACAGATATTAAACAAGTACACAAAATTTAAGTAATAACACCAGAAACAAATTGTATGAGTAGTAGTAAAATATTTATGAACTATTAAGACTAAGTATATCAATAACACCTAACAGATATTGCACTAATGCTATAATTAACTTTATACATTAGACAGTAAGAAAAAGGGTTTTAAAACAGTAGTACCTAACTTTGGATTGTATTGCACTAACTATTATAGACTGCAAATACTAGAGAGTAAAAAAATAAATATAGTAGTTAACTAATAGAGTACTGCAAAAGATAGTTACAAATATATAAAAAAAATAGAAATTCATATCTTATTAGACAAACAAGATGGTGATCTTGAGGTGTTTAACAAGAATATAAAAAATGAGGCAGTGATTGGACAGCTTAGAATTCACTGCTGTCAGATTGACAATGTGGAAATGAGAATTTGGTCTCATATATCCAAAGGGGTTTACCCCACAAACGGTTGGGTTTAGTCCTGACTCTTTCTCTTCGACTGCAGCTCTTCCTCTCACCGGCTATTCTTCGTCTGTCCCCACTTTCCCCTCGCCCCTAGTGGGTCCTTACCTGTGAGTCTCTGAATGAATGAATTTGGTTTTATAGAAAATAATTGGATGAAAAAATTTAGGGTTTCATAACAGTACTTGTGGAAGTGAGTACAAACTGCATTTTTATTCTGACTCAGCTAGGCCAGCTTCACTTAGGACATGTTTGAGATCATGTGCGGTAGAGATGAAATATATCTTTCCTGTTACTAATTCCTTCTTGACTGCAATTTTTCTATCCCTTGCAAAGCACTGGTAAATTTTTTGGTCATATCGTAGCTTTCTGAGTCTGTAAAGGAGATTTTGTCATATTTTCGACAGATACTCGTTGACATAAACACCTGTTTTCATATTAATAGATGTTCATAGCAGTTCACTTCTTTGTGAGCTGTAGTTGAACTTTAGTACCTCTGATTTCTTCCCAGTTTGATGACCTCTCACTTTACATTGCTTTATGTCATCACTAGTTATGCTGAGTCCAAGATTGTCTGGGATCAGTTTTAAGGTGGTTTGTTTACATGTTTCTTGTGTTATAGTAGTACAAGTTACTGTGAGTGAAGCAGTGGTAATACAAGTTACTGTGAGTGAGACAGTGGTAGTACAAGTTACTGTGAGTGAAGCAGTGGTAATACAAGTTACTGTGAGTGAGACAGTGGTAGATCAGCTTACTCTAAGACAGGAATAGTTAACCTAGCTGTGAGTGAAGTATGAATAAGTTCACTTACTGTTAGTGAAACACGAGAAGGTCCACTTACTGTTAGTGAAACACGAGAAGGTCCACTTACTGTTAGTGAGACACGAGAAGGTCCACTTACTGTTAGTGAAACACGAGAGGTCCACTGTTAGTGAAACACGAGAAGGTCCACTTACTGTTAGTGAAACACGAGAAGGTCCACTTACTGTTAGTGAAACACGAGAAGGTCCACTTACTGTTAGTGAAACACGAGAAGGTCCATACTGTTAGTGAAACACGAGAAGGTCCCCTTACTGTTAGTGAAACACGAGAAGGTCCACTTACTGTTAGTGAAACACGAGAAGGTCCACTTACTGTTAGTGAAACACGAGAAGGTCCACTTACTGTTAGTGAAACACGAGAAGGTCCACTTACTGTTAGTGAAACACGAGAAGGTCCACTTACTGTTAGTGAAACACGAGAGGTCCACTTACTGTTAGTGAAACACGAGAAGGTCCACTTACTGTTAGTGAAACACGGGAAGGTCCACTTACTGTTAGTGAAACACGAGAAGGTCCACTTACTGTTAGTGAAACACGAGAAGGTCCACTTACTGTTAGTGAACAGAGAAGTCCCCTTACTGTGAGACGAGAAGATCCACTTACAGTGAGACAGTAGTTCAACTTAACGTTCACACTGCAGTACAGAAATCCTTTGTGATGTGGTGGTGGTACTAACTTTTTTTATTTAATCGCCTGCTCCTCTCCCTCCTTGACCCTTGCTCGTATTCCCCAGTATTACATTGACGTAAAACCAACCCTCTGAGTGTAAACACGCCATTATCTCTAATCTCCACTACTTTGTCTTTCTCTCTCTCTCTCTTTCTCTCGAAAAACTCCGTCATCTGCCGTGAGATTATTCTCTCAAGAATCTTGCCAGTGATTGACAGGAGTGACTCTTGTCTATAGTTGCTGATTTCAGCTCTGCTCTTCTTTTTGTGAACTGGAGTTACATTTGCCTCTTTCCACAGAGGTCATTTATAAAAAAAAAAAAAAATACCGTGATTGGAACAATACACAGTACGTTTCGGTCCAAGTCGAACTGAAACGTCGTCGTAAGCTCCTCTCTTCTATGTGCGGGTTATTTGTGTAAGGTCATTTACACTGTGCTAGGCACTGCTGATAGATGTGAGTTAGAGGTGATGCTAGCTGGTCTGAAAATCTACTCAGCTATCTTAGTCCAGCCATTTAAGGAGAAGATACACTTCATCCTGCCTTATTTTCAGCTCTGACACAGTTCTTGAGGCTAGCAAAGGTGGCTCCCATACTGGATCTGCAACTCGCGTCTTAGAAGCAAAGTGTTCGGCAAGAGGTCAACTTTCTCCTGACTGATAGTGCAGACAGACCCATCCTGCCCACTCCACTTGATCTTAGTTTTTTTTGTGTGTAAGTCTCCCATCTAGAGGTGGCCCACTTTTGGACCTCTTACATTTGCTAACAGGCTTGCCTATGCTGTTATAGATAGTGGGATGCCTCTTATACTTTCTCTAAACCTTGCACTTTGCAGTGATCCTCTGTACCCCAACATTATCCCCACTACTAAACATTTCCCCCCACTACCCATTGGGGTTTCCCCAAGGCCCCCACACCAATCTTTTTCTCCCCCCAATTTCCTTCCCAAACAACCTTTGTCCCCCACCCCATCCTGACTCCACCCCATCTTTCCCCCAAAAAAACCTGTGGGTTCCCCCCAACCTTTTTTCCCCCCCACACCCACCCTGTCTCCCCAAAACCTGCCCCCACAAATCCTGTTTTCCCCCACACCCATTTGGGGTCTCCCCCACACCCATCCTGTTTTCCTCCCCAAGGGGTTTTCCACACCAACCGGGTTTTCCCCCCCCCCTTCTCTCCCACACAACCTGTTTCCCACCCCCCCTTTCCCCCCACCCCATTTGTACTTTCCCCCCCCATCCGTTTCCCCACCAATCTTGTTTTCCACCCAACCTGTTCCCCCCAAACCTTGTTCCCCCCATTCTGTCCCCCCCACAAACCTTTCCCCCCCCAACCCTGTACCCCACATATCGGGAACTTTAAACCCCAATTCCCCTGTTCTTCCCCCAACCCATTTCCCCCAAAAACCCAGGTTCCCCCCAACCTTTTCCCCCCACCCCACCTTTTTTCCCAAACCCCTGGGTTTTCCCCCCCCTCCTTTTCCCCCCCAAAACCCATCCGGGGCCCCCACCCCAACCTATTCCCCACCCCCATCCTGTCTTCCCACCCACCTGTATTCCCCAAACCTGTTTCCCCCAAACCCCCTTTTTCCCCCCCCGGGGGTTTTTCCAACCAACTTTTCCCCCACCCCACCGGGTCTCCCCCCCAAAACCTTGTCTTCCCCCATCCTGTTTTCCCCCCCCCCCAAAACTGTTTCCACCCCAAACCTTTTTCCCCCCTTTCCCCCCAATGTTTTTCCCCCACCAATTGTCTCCACAAAACTGTATTCCACCCACCCTTTTTCTTCCACCCAACCTGTTTTCCCCCTGTTTTTCCCCCAACCCAACCTGTCTCCCCCCCCATTTCTTCCCTCCTACCCCTTCCCCACACCATCTGTTTCCACCCACCTGTACTTCCTTTTCCACCTTTTTCCACCAACCCGGGGCCTCCCCCCCACAATTTTACTTCCACTAACCTTTTCCCCAACATCCACCTGTTTTCCCCCCATATCTCCTGTTTTCCCACCCATCTTGTTTCCCCCCACACCACTTTTTCCCACACCTTTTTTGATTAACCCCAGTTTTCCCCACCCCTGTTTCCCTTCTTCTTTACTTCCCACACCACCCTTTCTCCCCACCTTCCTTCTTCCCCAAATTCTTTTTTCAAAAATTGTTTTCCACCCACCTTTTCCCCCCCAAATTTTTATTTCCATCAATGTTTTCCCCCACCCTCCTTTTTCCCCAATTTTCCCCTTTTTTTCACCCCCTGTTCCCTCCACCTTTTTTTCCCACACCCTTTGCCTCTCCACCCCTTTTGTACCCCCCCCACCCTTTTTCCCCCACATAAACATGTCTCCCCCCCATCCTGTCTCCCACACCATCCTGTCTCTCCCACACTCTTCCCCACCCTTCCCACCCATCCTGTATTTCCCCCACACCCATTGTACTCATCACCTTGTTTTCCCCCCCAAACCACCTCTCCCCCCACATTTCTCTCCCCACCCCTTTTTCTTCCCCAAACAACGGCCTTCCCACCCAAATCCTGTCTTCCACCAATTTGTTCCCAAACCCCCTTTCCCCCCCCTCCATCCTTTTCCCCCCCCACCCAAAACCTCACAACCCCCCAACCCCCCTTGTCTCCCACACCAACCTGTAATCTCCCCACCCTTCTCCCCACAAACCTGTTTCTCCCACCCCCATCATGTGGTCCCCACACCACCTTTTCCCCCCCACCCATCATGTTCCCCCACCCATCCTGTCTCCCACCCCCATCTGGTTTCCCACCACCCCTGTCCCCCCCAACCCCATCATGTTTCCCCCCCTGACCTTTCCCCCCCCTTTCTTCCCCCCACCCATTCTGTTCCCCCACCCCTCCCTTCTCCCCACCATTGTCCTCCCCCTTTCTTTTCCTGCAAAATCCTGTCTTCCCCCCCCATCTTGTTCTCTCACACCATGCGTTTTTCCCCCTCCTGTCCCCCCCACACCCATCCTGCTCTCCACCCCATCCTGTTTCCCCACCCCCTGGTTCTTTCCCCCCTAATCTGTCTTCCCCATCCTGTCTCTCCCACCCTTTGTACTCCCACACCATGCTGTCTCTTCTACACCCATCCTGTTTTCTCCCACACCCTCCTGTACTCTCCACACCCATCCTGTTTTCCCCACCACCCTGTTCTTTTTCCACATTCACCCTGTCTCACCCACTTCCCTTTTCTCTCACACTCCCCTAAATCTCCCACCCGGCCTTTCTCCCCCACACCCATCCTTTTACTCTCCACACCAACCTGTCTCTCCCAACCCATCCTTCTCTCCCACATCAACCTGTCTCTCCCACACCCATCCTGTCTCTCCCCACACCAACCTGTCTCTCCCACACTCATTCTGCACTCTATAACACCCATCCTGTCTCTCCACACCCATCCTGTCTCTCCCCACCAGCCTTCCTTCTCCCCACACCCATCATGTCTCTCCCACACCGTTCCTGTCCTTTTAAACCCAACACTTCCCCCCTCTTTCTCCCCACACCCTTTGTCCCCCACCTTGTTCTCCCCCACCCATTTACTCTCCTCCCCTTCTCCCCACACCCATCCTTTTATCTCCACAACCATGCTGTGCTCTCCCACACCAACTTGTACTCTCCCACACCATCCTGTACTCTTCCACACCCGTCCTGTACTCTCTCACACCCATCCTGTACTCTCCCACACCCATCCTGTACTCTTCCACTCCAACGTGTACTCTCCCACAATCATCCTGTATTCTCCCACATCAACCTGTACTTTCTCACACCCATCCTGTACATTCCCACTCCAACCTTTACTCTCCCACACCCTTCCTGTCCTCTCCCACACCAACCTGTACTCTCCCACACCCATCCTGTACTCTCCCACACCCTTCCTGTACTCTCCCACACCACGCTGTACTCTCCCACACTCATTCCATACTCTCCCACACCCATCCTGTACTCTCCCACACCCATACTGTACTCTCCCACTCCATCCTGTACTCTCCCACAAACATCCTGTACTCTCCCACACCCATACTGTACTCTCCCAATCCATCCTGTACCCTCCCACACCCACCCTGTACTCTCCCACAACCATGTTGTGCTCTCCCACACCAACCTGTACTCTCCCTCACTCATCCTGTACTCTCCCACATCCATCCTGTACTCTCCCACACCCATCCTGTACTTTCCCACTCCATTCTGTACTCTCCCACACCAATCCTGTATTCTCCCACACAATTCTGTACTCTCCCACATCAACCTTTGCTCCCAACATCCATCTGGTACTCTCCCACTCCATCCTGTACTCTCCCACACCCATCCTTGCTCTCCCAATGTGTTGTGCTCTCCAACCTGTCTCTCCCACACTCATTCTGTACTCTCCCACACCCATCCTGTACGCTCCCACACCCTTCCTGTACTCTCCCACACCAACCTGTACTCCCACTCCCATATTGTACTCTCCACTCCATCCTGTACTCTCCACACTATCCTGTATTCTCCCACACCCATCCTGTACTCTCCACACCCATCCTGTACTCTCCCACACCATCCTGTACTCTTCCACACCCATCCTGTACTCTCCCACACCGACCTGTACTCTCCCACACCTATACTGTACTCTCCCACACCCATCCTGTACTCTCCTACACCCATCCTGTACTCTTCCACACCCATTCTGTACTCTCCCACACCCATCCTTACTCTCCCACACCATCCTGTACTCTCCCACCCAACCTTTACTCTCCCACACCCATTCTGTCCTCCCACACAATCCTGTGCTCTCCCACACCCATCCTGTCTCTCACACACCATCCTGTCTCTCCCACTTCAACCTTTGCTCCCACACCCATTCTGTACTCTCCTATATTCATCCTGTACTCTCCCACACTCATCCTGTACTCTTTCACACCCATCTTGTACTCTCCCACAGCCATCTTGTTATCTCCCACAGCCATCTTGCACTCTCCACACCCATCCTTTACTCTCCACACCAATCTGTACGTCCCACACTCATTCTGTACTCTCCCACACCCATCCTATACTCTCCACACCCATTCTATTTCTTCCACCCCATCCTGTACTCTCCACAGCTATCTTGTACTCTCCCACATCCATTATGTTCTTTCCACACCCATCCAGTACTCTCCCACATCCCTTCTGTAACCTCCCAGGTCTCCCCACCCATCCTGTATTCTCCCACAGCCCTTTTGCAATCTCGTAGTGTTTCATCTCCACACCGGTATCATGTCTATCCCAGTATTATCTCCCCAGTATCTTGTCTATCCCAGTATTATCTCCAGTCTATCTTCCAGTATTATTCCACCCCAGTATCTTGTCTATCCCAGTATTATCTCCACCCCAGTATCTTGTCTATCCAGTATTATCTCCTCCCCAGTATCTTGTCTATCCCAGTATTATCTCACCCCAGTATCTTGTCTATCCCAGTATTATCTCCACTCCAGTATCTTGTCTATCCCAGTATTATCTCACCCCAGTTCTTGTCTATCCAGTTACCACCCCGTATCTTGTCTATCCCAGTATTATCTCCACCCCAGTATCTTTCTATCCCAGTATTATCTCCACCCCAGTGTCATCTCCACACCGGTATCATGTCTATCCCAGTATTTTCTACCCCAGTGTCATCTCCACCCCAGTATCTTGTCTATCCCAGTATTATCTCCACCCCAGTGTCTTCTCCACCCCAGTATATTGTCTATCCCAGTATTATCTCCACCCCAGTGTCATCTCCACACCGGTATCATGTCTATCCCAGTATTATCTCCACCCCAGTGTCATCTCCACCCCAGTATCTTGTCTATCCCAGTATTATCTCCACCCCAGTGTCTTCTCCACCCCAGTATCTTGTCTATCCCAGTATTATCTCCACCCCAGTGTCATCTCCACACTATCATGTCTATCCCAGTATTATCTCACCCCAGTGTCATCTCCACACCGGTATCATGTCTATCCAGTATTATCTCCACCCCAGTGTCTTCTCCACCCCAGTATCTTGTCTATCCCAGTATTATCTCCACCCCAGTATCTTGTCTATCCCAGTATTATCTCCACCCCAGTATCTTGTCTATCCCAGTATTATCTCCACCCCAGTGTCATCTCCACACCGGTATCATGTCTATCCCAGTATTATCTCCACCCCAGTGTCATCTCCACCCCAGTATCTTGTCTATCCCAGTATTATCTCCACCCCAGTGTCTTCTCCACCCCAGTATCTTGTCTATCCCAGTATTATCTCCACCCCAGTGTCATCTCCACACCGGTATCATGTCTATCCCAGTATTATCTCCACCCCAGTGTCATCTCCACACCGGTATCATGTCTATCCCAGTATTATCTCCTCCCCAGTATCTTGTCTATCCCAGTATTATCTCCACCCCAGTATCTTGTATATCCCAGTATTATCTCCACCCCAGTATCTTGTCTATCCCAGTATTATCTCCACCCCAGTATCTTGTCTATCCCAGTATTATCTCCACCCTAGTATCTTGTCTATCCCAGTATTATCTCAACCCTAGTATCTTGTTTTTCCCAGTATTATCTCCACCACAGTATAATGTCTTTCCCAGTATTATCTCCACCCCAGCATCATCGCCATCCTAGTATTATCTCCACCCCAGTATCAGATCCACCCCAGTATCTTTTCCACCTCAGAATTATCTCTACCTCAGTATAAATGGCTGCCTGACACGAAATATAAACCCAACTGGGCATACATCGCTCGGCCACTTACCTATGGTCGTCCTCGACCATGACTGAAAAAAAAACTTGGTCTCTCTCTCTCTAGCAGGAACAGGACAAAGGACACAAAATAAAAACATATACACTATATATACATGTGGACATGGACATAAAAAAATCTTCCTACAGTGAGGGAAGAAAAAAGGTTGGGGTATGTTGAAACATTGTTGTCCCTGGCAGTGAGCCTCACTGGCGTCACTGCACACCTTCCTGCGTCTGGACAGATACTGCAACACATCACATCAGGAGACAGTGCTGCTGCAGAGCTATGGCGTATCTTGGTACGATCTCGTCTGGAAGGGTGAAGCAGTCATCATAGTAGTCGCTTAAGGGTTCACGCAACCTGGGACACAACCTGCTGGTGCTCTCGAGTGAGGCGTCGTCGGTACTCGGCTACTGGGCAGGATTTCATCTAGGAAGTGACTCAGGAGGACATTTCTTGACTGGTACTGTCGCTGGGCAGTCACTGCAGGGAACGCGGGGCAGCACAGCTTGGTGGTTCCGGTGAGAGTGAGTCGTGGCAGCTTACAAGGAAATTGGAGTGAGTGGGCTAGCAGTCAAAGTGACATCATTCTTTGTGCAGGCTGCTCACTGAAGCTGTGACATCATTCTTTGTGCAGGCTGCTCACTGAAGCTGTGACATCATTCTTTGTGCAGGCTGCTCACTGAAGCTGTGACATGAGTCAGACAGTAGTAATAATAATAATAATAGTTTATTTAGACATGGTACAATGATACATAGTTAGGTAGACATGATACAATGATACATAGTTAGGTATAAATGAGGTGTACATGCCAAAAGCCCCTAATATGCTGTGCATTGCGTCTGCCGACAGGGCTACTACTGCTTGACGATGTCATCCTCTCGACAGAGTCGGAGTCAGAGCAGAGGTTTGAGTGAGCGTCCCCAGACTGGTCTGCTCGTAACTGTACTCTGACAGTCAGGAGGTGGAGTGATATGAGTCTCAGCGGAAGTCGTCGTATGACTGAGACATGGCGTCTACGAGCGGCGAACATAAGAACTTTCTGTACATGGGGCTCAGACTGACTAATGTCAGTCATCAAACGGTCACAACAGGGTGACATGTAACACAAGTATGTTACCAATGGTCTGTACTCAGACCACACTGGTCATCTGGGCTCAGAACTTAACTTCGGGGATACATGTAAACTTGCACACCCTCACTGCACATGCTGTTGCAGGATGGCTTGCACTAGCAAATGATGCTTCTATGTGGAAAAATCTACACTACAGCAATTACTCACTATGAAACTATAACACTGTTGATGTGACATCATGTGGTGATGTCAGGCGTGACGCCGTGAGTGATGTCGTGGGGTGACATCGCAAGGTGACGTCGGGCAGCCTGGGTGACGTCGGGCAGCCTGGGTGACGTCGGGCAGCCTGGGTGACGTCGGGCAGCCTGGGTGACGTCGGGCAGCCTGGGTGACGTCGGGCAGCGGTCGTGGGTTACGTCTACCTGGAGTCTACCTGGAGGGTATTCCGGGGATCAACGCCCCCGCGGCCCGGTCCATGACCAGGCCTCCCGGTGGATCAGGGCCTGATCAACCAGGCTGTTACTGCTGGCCGCATGTAGCCCAACGTACAAACCACAGCCCTGTTGATCTGGCACTGACTTTAAGTATTTGTCCAGCTCCTTCTTGAAGGCAGCCAGGGGCCTATTGGTAATTTTCCTTATGCATGGTGGGAGGCTGTTGAACAGTCTTGGGCCCTGGACACTTATGGTGCTTTCTCTTAGTGTACCAATGGCGCCCCTACTTTTCATTGGGGGTATTTTGCACCGCCTGCCAAGTCTTATTTTCGTAGGGAGTGATTTCTGTGTGTAGATTCGCCACCATTCCTTCTAGGATTTTCCAAGTGTGAATTATGATATATCTCTCTCGCCTTTAGTTATACTTCTATGCCCCTGAGAGCACTTAGAGTTGTGGCAGGGTTTCACCCCAGGTATGATGCTAATGTTAAAATTGTGAAAATGATGTATCTTGCTTATATTAGATCATTGGTTGATTATGCTGCGCCACTACTTGCTCTTGTGTCTGACTGGAAGCTTGGAGGGCTGGAAAAACTGCACAACGAAGCAATGAGGATCATTTTAGGAGGCCCTCGTACTGCCAAAATTTTAAATATGCAGAAAGAACTTGATATTCCAAGCATCAGAGATCGTGTTACTGAAAGAAATATCCTAAATGGGGCCAATGTTGTCATGTAGGGGGGTAAGGAAATGGTTTGATAATACGGGGAATAAGGGAGTAAAGGGAGGGAGGGAGTAGGCAGAGAGGTGAGGGAGGACG
>WNWK01038121.1:0-18113 GCA_009830355.1 Cherax destructor | reverse complement strand
AGTCTCAGACAAACTCCCCTTTTTTCTTATATTTAGGGTAAACACTAAACCCCGGGGGTCATACAACCTAGGGAAACACTAGGAAGCCATCATGATCAATCGGGAACACTAAGTCTTCTCTTTGATAGGAATATAATTTGAAAGTCGCTCGCTATTAAAGGGAAAGGGGGGCGAAGGCAGAACTTATAGCAGTTTTAAATTTTTTCTGTTCCTTTTTTCATTACGTCGTAATTTCCTCTTTCCTCCTCCCCCCCTCTCTTCTTCACCCTCTTGCTACCTGTCTGTCTCCCCACTCAGTGTCATAAGAAAAAGATTATAAAGGCTATGATGACTTTATCCTGATCCGTGCTGTGCCCCTTTGCACCCCTGACCCTGACTCACAGACCTCGCCCCCCCCATGACTGTCTGGTATTAACCCCAGAGGGCTATTAAAAAGAAAAACCCCAGGAAAAAAGCACGGGACTTACCAACGGAATTCTTTGGATTTCTTCCCCAGTAGTTGACTACACTCATACCTATTTTTGCTACCTAAACAAAGCAGGAGAAAAACCTGTTAAAGGAAATTTGAGGCCCTTTGAAACAAAAAGGGGGTAAAAATTTTGGTTGGAAAATTCATGAGTGTGGGGGGTTGGTTTGGGACCCCATGATGAATAAAATTTTCAAAGCTTATTTCTTGGGAATTAAAATTTGGGTTGAGAAGTGTTCTGAGTGGACGGATTGTGAAGGGGCCCGTTTGGGCCAACAGGTGCTGCAGTGTTCCTCCTTTCTTATGTTTTAAAGTCAAAAAGGGTGAGGGAAACCAAAAAAAGGGGTGGGGGCCAAAACGAGGAAAATGGACTAAAAAAAGGGGGAGGTGAAAAACCCCAAAAATGAAACAGGGAGAGGACTAAAAAGGCAGTGAGACTAAAACAAGGGGGGGAGCCCGAAAAAGGGCAGGGGAAACCTCAAAAAAGAGGGCGGAGAGCTAAAAGAGGGCGAAAGGTAGGAAACAAGGGGGGAGGGTGAGACTCAAACAAGGGAGGTAGGATAACAGAGGGGATAGAGACTCGAAACAGGGGCAGGTGAAAAAAAGGGGGGGGAAAAAAACTAAACAGAGGGCGGGTAGGACTCGAAACAGGGGGCGGGGTAGAGACTGAAACAGGGGCGGGGTAGAGAGCAGGGGCGGAGAGACTGAAACAGAGGGAGGAAAACTAAGGGGGCGAGGTAGAGACTCAAACAGGGGGCAGGAGGACTCGAAACAGAGGGCAGGTAGGACTAAAACAGGGGCAGGTAGAGACTCGAAACAGAGGGCGGGTAGAGACTCGAAACAGGGGGCGGGGGTAAGACTCAAACAGGGGGCGGTGGGAACTCGAAACGAGGGCGAGGTAAGCTAAAAAGAGGGCGGGGTAGAGACTCGAAACAGAGGGCGAGTAGAGACTCAAAACAGAGGGCAAAAGGTGAGACTCAAACAGGGGCGAGGAGAGACTCGAAACAGGGGCGAGAGGACTCGAAACAGAGGGCGGTGGACTCGAAACAGAGGGCGGGGTAGAGACTGAAACAGAGGGCAGGTAGAGACTCAAAAACAGAGGGAAAATAGAACTGAAACGAGGGCGGGGTGAGACTCAAACAGAGGGGAGGTAGAACTGAAAAGGGCAGGAGAGACTCGAAACAGGGCGGGTGGACTCGAAACAGAGGGCGAGTGAGACTCAAAACGGGGGCAGGAGAGACTAAAACAGAGGGCGGGGGTGAGACTCGAAACAGGGGGCAGGTAGAGCTCAAACAGAGGGGGAGTAGGCTCGAAACAGGGGGGCAGTAGAGATAAAACAGGGGCGGGTAGGACTCAAAAGAGGGCAGGTAGAGACTCAAACAGAGGGGGGGTAGAGCTCAAACAGAGGGCAGGGAGACTCGAAACAGGGGGGGAGGTGAGACTCGAAAAAAGGGAGGGGGCCCGAGGGGTAAGACTCAAAAACAGAGGGCGGGGGAGAGACTCGAAACAGAGGGCGAGGTAGAGACTCGAAACAAGGGCGGGGTGAGACTCGAAACAGAGGGCGAGGTAGAGACTCGAAACAGAGGGCGAGGTGAGACTCGAAAAGAGGGGAGGTGAGACTCGAAACAGAGGGCGAGGTAGAGACTAAAACAGAGGGCGGGTAGAACTGAAACAGAGGGCGAGTAGAGACTCGAAACAGAGGGCGAGTAGGCCGAAACAGGGGGGAGGTGGGACTCGAAACAGAGGGCGAGGTAGGACTAAAACAGAGGGCGGGGTGGCTCGAACAGGGGCGAGGTAGAGACTCAAAAACAAGGGCGAGGAGAGACTCGAAACAGAGGGCAGGTGGACTGGGGAAACAGGGGGGGCGGGGTGAGACTCGAAACAGAGGGCAGGAGAGTCGAACAGGGGCGAGGTGAGACTCAAAACAGAGGGCAGGTAGAGACTCAAAAACAGGGGGCGAGTAGAGACTCAAAAAGAGGGCGGGTGAGACTCAAAACAGAGGGCAGGTAGAGACTGGGGCAGAGGGCGAGGTAGAGACTCGAAACAGAGGGCGGGTGAGACTGAAACAGAGGGCAGGTAGAGACTCAAAAACAGAGGGCGAGTGAGACCAAGCTGAATTTTTGGCAAATATTCACCCACATTGCCCTCAGCCCCGACATCCCCCTGCCCCCAGCCTTCTCCTTGTTGCAACATTCACCCCCAATGCCTCACACCATTATAATAGTGTTGGTCCACTATCTCTCATACATTCCTTTTTGCTTCTATGCTTATATACATGTATGCATACATGCATATAAAAAAACATCATATCGAAATGAATAAAAAAAAATTTAACTATTAGATTAAACCAATTTGAAAGATAAGGCAACGTTAAAAAACAACGGAAGGAGGAAGATAAATTTGAGGGCTGGAAAAGAAAAAACTGAATAAAAATGGGAGTTACACAAGAACAAAAAAATATAAAACAGATGACTAAACCAAAAATGAAACGGAAAAGAACAGTATATCCAATTCCCTTTTTGTTATATTAAAAAAAATAATCATGGGCGATAATTTGAATGAACTTAAGGGGAAAAAAAATGAAGCAATGAAAAAAAATGAAGCTTAATGAAGAAAATGAAGCTTAGAGTAGAAGAAAATGAAAAGTAGAAGAAAATGAACTTAATAAAAAAAATGAACAAGTAAAAAAAATAACAATGGGAAAAAAAGCAAGTGAAGAAAAAAGAAACAATGAAAAAATAACAGAGTAGAAGAAAATGAACAATAGAAAAAATGAAGCAAATGAAGAAAATGAACAAGGGGGAAAAAAAAATAAGCAATAAAAAAAAGAAAAAAATAAACAAGTAAAAAATAAGCAGAGTAAAAAAAATAACTTAATAAAAAATGAACAGAGTAAAAAAGAAAATAAAAAAAAAGCAAGTGAAGAAAAAAATAAAAAGGGGGTTCTTTAAAGTGTGGGAAATAACAAGTCTCATACACAAGAGACTAAAATTGCATTTTCAACTTTGGGCCATTTAAATTTTGTGTACTTTGTAAATGGTAAATCGGAAAACGTCTTTGGGTCCTCTCTCTCTCTCTCCCTTTTGTGCTTATCTTGTTTGTTTAGCATGGGCCATGGCCTCCCGATTCCTTCTTTCTTAGCTCTAATTTGGCCAGAAACAAGTGCAGGCACATTATTACACTGCAAGTTGAAAGATAATTGGATTTGGGAAACAGAAACTTCTGGGGTAAAAAAAAAAAATAAATAAAATAAAGGGTTTTGGAAGTCTTGAAAAAATTACCTCTGATAAAAAATTTTTAAAACAGACTTCTTGAAGGGTATGCGGAAACACCAAGACTTTCCCGAGAAATATTTGGCAGTATCCGGGAAAAAGTGACAAGTAGCCAGCTGGAGTGTGGGGGGGTGTGTTGGTGTGGGGGGGTTGTTGGTGTGGGGAGGGGTGTTGAGTGTGGGAGGTGTGTTGTAGTGCGGGAGGTGTGTTGGTGTGTGGGAGGTGTGTTGGGTGGGGAGGTGTGTTGTAGTGTGGGAGGTGTGTTGTAGTGTGGGAGGTGTGTTGTAGTGCGGGAGGTGTGTTGTAGTGCGGAGGCTTGTTGGTGTGTGGGAGGTGTGTTAAAAGGGGGAGGCTTGTTGGTGTGGGGGGGTTGTTGTAGTGGGGAGGCTTGTTGGTGGGGGAGGTGTCTTGAGGGGGGGTGTTTTAGTGGGGGAGGTGTGTTGTGTGGGGGGAGGTGTTTTTTGTGGGGAGGTGTTTGTAGGGGGGAGGTGTGTTGTAGTGGGGAGGTGGGAGTGGGGGAGGTGTTTGAGTGGGAGGTGTGTTGGTGTGGGGGAGGTGTGTTGTAGTGGGGGAGGTGTTTGTAGTGCGGGGGGGTGTTGTAGTGCGGGAGGTGTGTTGTTAGTGGGGAGGTGTGTTGGTGTGTGGGAGGTGTGTTGTAGTGTGGGAGGTGTGTTGTAGTGCGGAGGTGTGTTGTATGCGGGAGGTGTTTTGGGTGTGTGGGAGGTGGTTGTAGTGCGGGAGGTGTGTTGTAGTGTGGGAGGTGTTTGTAGTGGGGGAGGTGTGTTGTAGTGTGGGGGGTTTTTTTTAGTGCGGGAGGTGTGTTGGTGTGGGAGGTGTGTTGTAGTGCGGGGGTGTGTTGGTGTGGGGGAGGTGTGTTGTAGTGCGGGAGGCTTGTTTGTGGGGGGTGTCTTGTAGTGCGGGAGGTGTGTTGTAGTGTGGGAGGTGTGTTGTAGTGGGGGAGGTGTGTTGTAGGGGAGGTGTGTTGTAGTGCGGAGGTGTGTTGGTGTGGGAGGTGGAGTGGGGGAGGTGTGTTGTAGTGTGGAGGTGTGTTGTAGTGGGGGAGGTGGTTGTGTGCGGAGGTGTGTTGTAGTGCGGGGGGGTTGTTGTAGTGGGGGGGGTTAGTGTACGGAGGTGTGGGAGTGAGAGGTGTGTTGGTGTGTGGGGGTGTGTTGTAGTGGGGGAGGCTTGTTGGTGTGGGGGAGGTGGTTGTAGTGCGGGAGGTTTTTTAGTGGGGGAGGTGTGTTGTAGTGTGGGAGGTGTGTTTTAGTGGGAGGTGTGTTGTAGTGGGAGGTGTGTTGGTGTGTGGGAGGTGTTTGAGTGCGGGAGGCTTGTTGGTGTGGGGGAGGTGTGTTGTGTGGGGGGGTTTGGGTAGTGGGGAGGTGTTTGTAGTGAGGGAGGTGTGTTGAGGCGGGAGGGGGTTTTTAGTGTGGGAGGTGGGTGTGGGGGAGGTGTGTTGTAGTGGGGAGGTGTTTGTAGTGTGGGGGGTGTGTTGTAGGGGGGGGGTGTTGTAATGGGGGAGGGTGTTGTAGTGCGGGAGGTGTGTTGTAGTGTGGGAGGTGTGTTGGTGTGGGGGAGGTGTGTTGGTGTGTGGGGGTGTGTTGGTGTGTGGGAGGTGTGTTGTAGTGTGGAGGTGTGTTGAAGGGAGGATGTTGGGTGCGGAGGTGTGTTCGTGTGCGGGAGGTGTGTTGTATTTGGGTGTGTTGTAGTGGGGTGTGTTGTGTTGGGAGGTGTGTTGTAGGAGGTGTGTCGTGGGGGTTTTGGGAGAGATTTTAGGTGAAAAAAGCCTTTGTAGGATGGTTAGGTATATTTACGGTTTTGAAAGGAAAGAGCCCAACCACGTCTGTCCAGTTTGTAGGTCTGTTACCAGGGGTACGCCTATGGAGGCATGCACATGCGCGGTCTGACGTCAGTGGGTATCGTGACGTCACAGAAAAGGGACCCGCTGTAAATTTAAGAAGAACGTTGATACACTACACAAGTGTATATATGTACTGACACGACAGTCGGCCATGTTATCGATGACGTCTCGGCATACTATAAACTCTATAGGTAAACAGACGGGTGGTACTGGGTGAATCTATACAATAGCAAACACATTATAACGGAACTAATCAAGATTAATCTTACCCCGCACTTCGAGTTAATGGTACAAGAAATTAAAAAAGGATCTAGATATAATGGATTATATATATTACAATTTAAATTTGCAAAATCGATCAATCTGAATTCACGCACTAGGGGGTTTCCCGAGGAGAATAAATATATTTACAAGGAAGAAATTTTAACAAAAAAAGAGAGACTCGGTGCAAGGTCACTGTTAAAACTGGAACTCGGAGAGAACTTGAACACACACACAAAAATTCTAGATATTGAACACTTAGTAAAAAACACACGTAAAAACTCTTAACTCAATCATCAATTGTACAGTCTTTTTACATTTAACCCCAACCTGCTAGGGTAAGATTTCATAAGAATGGTTATCATCTCTGGGTGGATCAAACTCGTTCAATAGGTAGCTCAATTTTGATTGAGGAGAGTCTACACTGATATCAACAAATGATATTTGGGGGGCTCAACACTTGTCGTGTACGAAAGGAGTAACGACAATCAGGTTTTTCCCCGACTCACTACTAGAAGTTGAAGGTGGGGGTCAGACGGATTATCATTGTCAGTCACAACAGTCTGGTTGTCGGGGGTTTTGCCGTCACATAAACTTCTATGATCTAAATGTGATTCTTTACACTTCCCCGTATAAGTTTTTAACTTTACTTATTGCCCTTGATATGTTAACTACTCGATACGGGCCAACAAATTTTTTGGTTAATTTAGGATTGCTGAATTTTTGAAAAAGTTGAACAACATGACTCTGGACCCTACGAACTTTAGTCGGTTTGGCTTTAGTATTAGTTACTCAGTTTCTGTGTTTACTTTTGAAGTGTTTCACGGATTCTTCTGAAAACACTCTGAGCTTGGCTGGTACGAGTTGCTATGAAATCATCAGGGTTTCAGGTTTTGGGGTTAGAATATAAACTCATTGGCAAACGTTTGTCAACACCATACAAGGGTAATGCGGCGTATCACCATCAAGCATTGAAAGCAGAATTTATAGCACATTGAACATCAGGTATAACTTCATCCCAGGTTGAACTATTGGGATTAACAGTGGCTCTCAAGACATCGAGTACTTTTTATTAGTTCTTTCTGCTAAACCATTGCTGGCAGGATGGTGTGGAACAATGGTAGATTTAGAATCTTATACAAGGCACAAGGTTTTCTAGAATCTCGTTGCAAAACTCACCTCCATTATCGGATACTAAGGATTTAGGAGTGGTGTGTCTACAGATTATACGTTCCTTAAACGCTTTAGCTACTGTCTCGGCAGTCTTGTCTGGAATAGGAACTAACTCACAATATCTGGTGAAATGATCGACCATCACACACAGATGTTTATTGCCTTGCGTTGTACATTGAAAATTAGTTAGCAGACCCATTGCAACTTTCCCAGGGCTCACTAGTAGGGGGATACATCTGGATAGGTTTGGGGTTTGGTGTGCGGGGTTTTTGGGCGGAGGTGTGTTGGTGTGTGGAGGTGTGTTGTAGTGCGGGGCTTGTTGGTGTGGGAGGTGTGTTGTAGTGGGAGGTGTGTTGTAGTGGGGGAGGTGTGTTGAGTGGGAGGTGTGTTGTAGTGCGGGAGGTGTGTTGGTGTCGGAGGTGGTGTTGTAGTGCGGGAGGTGTGTTGGTGTGTGGGAGGTGTGTTGTAGTGCGGGAGGCTTGTTGGTGTGGGAGTGTAGTGCGGGAGGTGTGTTTGTAGTGGGGGTGTTGTAATGTGGGAGGTGTGTTGTAGTGGGGAGGTTGTAGTGTGGAGGTGTGTTGTGTGGGGAGGGTGTTGGTGTGGGAGGTGTGTTAGTGCTGGAGGTGTGTTGTATTGGGAGGTATGTTGGTGTGCGGAGGTGTGCTGTGTGGGAGGTGTGTTGTAGTGTGGGTGTGTTGTAGTGTGGTGTGTTGTAGTGTGGAGGTGTGTTGTAGTGTGGGAGGTGTGTTGTGAGGTGTGAGAGGTGTGTTGTAGTGAGAGGTGTGTTGTAGTGTGGGAGGTGTGTTGTAGTGTGGGAGGTGTGTTGTAGTGTGGGAGGTGTGTTGTAGTGTGGGAGGTGTGTTGTAGTGTGGGAGGTGTGTTGTAGTGCGGGAGGTGTGTTGTAGTGAGGGAGGTGTGGTGGAATTTCATTACCAAACATCAGCTGTGGTAGACATGCATATTCCAATTCTTAAAAATCATCCATGTTTTTTCTTCTAGGATTGTAGAGAATATGAGAATATAAATGAGAAATGAAAACTGAGAATTACTGAAATTTCACGTTTTTATGGCGTTTGAAAGTTTCACGGCTTTTCTGAGCCCTTATATATATTAAATTTTCATACGGCCTTTCTGCAGAGCCGGTCATAAACTCAGGTACAGATAGTTTTCTTCATATAAGGTTTTTGTTTAAAAAAATTGTACCTCATCCTATTGGCTTCAAACTTTTAAAAGTGGTGAACTTTTTCTAGGGAAAAGTTCATGGAACTGAAAGGATCAACAGATACACTTTTGTTAATTTTATGAAAGATTGGGGAAGGGCAAAGAAGACCGCACACGGAGTACAGTCTAGGGGGCCAGAGACTACAAACCTCAATCAAGGAAAAAGATCTTGGGGTGAGTATAACACCAGGCACATCTCCTGAGGCGCACATCAACCAAATAACTGCTGCAGCATATCGGCGCCTAGCAAACCTAAGAACAGCATTCCGACATCTTAATAAAGAATCGTTCAGGACCCTGTACACTGTGTACGTTAGGCCCATACTGGAGTATGCAGCACCAGTTTGGAACCCTCACCTAGCCAAGCCCGTAAAGAAGCTAGAGAAAGTGCAAAGGTTTGCAACAAGACTAGCCCCGGAGCTAAGGGGTATGTCCTACGAGGAGAGGTTAAGGGAAATCGACTTGACGACACTGGAGGACAGGAGAGATAGGGGGGACATGATAACGACATATAAGATACTGGAGGAATTGACAAGTTGGACAAAGACAGAATGTTCCAGAGATGGGACACAGCAACAAGGGGACACAGTTGGAAGTTGAAGACTCAGATGAATCACAGAGATGTTAGGAAGTATTTCTTCAGTCACAGAGTTGTCAGGAAGTGGAATAGTTTGGGAATCGATGTAGTGGAGGCAGACTCCATACATAGCTTTAAGAAGAGGTATGATAAAGCTCATGGCGCAGGGAGAGTGACCCAGTAGCGGCCAGTGAAGAGGCGGGGCCAGGAGCTGTGAATCGACCCTGCAACCACAGCTAGGTGAGTACAACTAGGTGAGTACACACACACATATTATGCATACATAACCCTGCCCATATCCTTCCCCCCCTCCCTGCCATTCCCACTACAAAAAAAATGAAATAGAAGGTAAATCTATATTATCCCGGTCATAAATTCTTATGACTCTTCCTTTTTACTTATGTCATTTTTACGTAGATATTCTGGGAGAAGTGCAACGTTCCTTGCTGTATTTATCGTTCTATTGCTACCTTTATCTCACTGAGATAGCTTCCTTTCTTCTCCCTTACCACAGATAAATGGAACTTTATATATATATATATATATATATATATATATATATATATATATATATATATATATATATATATATATATATCGAGAGTTAGTCTCAGAATGGAAAAAATATATAAGGAGGACGCGGTGTTAGGGTTTACAGTCCCGCTCAATAAAAATAGCAGCCTAAGATATGAGTAGAGTAACTCAGTACTAATATTCATTCCAGCAAAATTTTTTTACACCGTCAGGGACAAAACGGGTAGCGCGGTGAGGGGGTGAAGAGGCCTATGTAAGCGGGAGAGGCCAAGAGTGGGGGGACGATGGAGGGAGGTTGGGGGGAAAACCAGTAATTTTTTAAGAGAAAATACCGTGATTTTTTTAATATAATAATATCTTTTTTACAAAGACATGTTATACAGGTCTAGCTGACATCAATGACATACTGCGTTGAAAGCCGCTTGTTTGCTGAGCATTTCGGGAAAATTGGCCGTTTTTTCCCGGGGGAAACCGTCGACTAACACCAGTCGACTAACACCCAGGACCCTTTTAAATGATGGGTAAGGGGACAGGGACAGCGGGTTCTTATGGAAACACGTCCCAATGTTTTCCCCCTTTTTCGGGGGGTTTGATCTCCGGATCGATTGACTGAGTGCTACGGGAAACGGAATGTTTTTTTTTTAATTTGCTATATTGATCATCCACTGTGTGCTGCTATAACTACATGAGTTAACAGGGGGTGGACAGACAAAAATGAAATGATGGAATAGTAGGGTCAAAGTCAAGGGGAGGGCGGTTTATACCCAGAGGAAAAAATTAAACGGGAAGGGCCGAAAGAGCCCTTGGTTTCCCAAAGGTGCAGGGAGGCAAAGACTCAGAGGTCAAAAGGAAAAGGCCCGAAGGCAAAGAACCCAAGAAAGAAAGAGAATAGAAAAAGCTAGAAACAGTATGAAAGGTACGGAGGGAGGCCCAGAAACAGTAAAAACACTAGCATCGAAAGTTAAGTCCGCCCCGAAGCTCTGCAGTCACATGAAGGAAAACAACAGTTAAAGACCAGGTGATAAGGCTGAGGAGAAAAGGGGGAACTCACAAGCAATGATCAAGAGGTATGTGAGGAGCTCAACTTGAGGTTTAAGGAAGTATTCACAGGGAGGAAGGAAGGCAGCTGGGTAGCGGGATGGGGTGCGTCACCAACAAGGGATGTATAATGCTAGAGGGCATACATCCTGAGGGGAGGTAAGCAGTTACTCAGTGACCTTGATACCTCAAAGGCGATGGGCCGGACAAATCTCCCCCTGGGTTCTTCGGGGAAAGGGGCTGAGGTATGAGGTGCCACCCATAATATTCAAAAATCCCTTGAAATGGGCAGAATGAAGTATGGAAAAGGCCAAGGTTATTTTAAAAAAGGAGACAGAAAAGAGGCACTAAACTATAGACCGGTGTCATTACATGTATAGTGTGCAAAGTCCGGAGAAAATCATCAGGAAAAGAAGGTGGGGCACCTGAGCTGAACAGGATAATAAACACCAGACAGCAATTTTCCCGGGGGAAAGGAAATCCTGTGTAACAAACCTCCTAGAGTTCTATGAAAAAAACAGAGGAAGGCGGAGAGAAAGGGGGTTGATTGCATTTTCCTGGGCTGCAGGGAAAGGGCCCTTTGACACAGTTCCCCATGAGATTAGTAAAAAATTTGGGAAAAACAAGATGTATAACAGGAAGGGCACTGGAATGGATCAGGGAATACCTCCAGGGGCAACAACGGGTCATGGTGCGTGATGAGGATCACAGTGGGGGGCCGACGACGGCGCCGAGGGGCAGTCCTAGGACCAGGGTTTTTCTTGGTTTGTAAACGACATGACGGATGGGATAGACTCAGAAGTGTCTCTGTTCGCAGATGATTTAAATTAAGAGGAGAATCACATCGGGAGGACCCAGGGTTTAAAAAGACCCGGGGAAGCTTGACATCTGGTCAGCAACTGGCTTTGAATTAATCCCACCAAATGCAAAGTCAGAAAATCGGAAGAAAAAAGACCGCTGAAGAGTACAGGCAGTGGGCGGGCAAAACCTCGGCAAAGGGAAAGACCTGGGGTGAGAAAGCCAAGTACGTCCCGGAGGCACACATCAACCAGATAACGCGGCAGCATATGGGGCTGGCAAAACCGATTAGCGTTGTTACCTAAACAAGGTTTTGGGAAGCAAACCCCCCCCCTCCCCAAAAAAAAAGGGTGCAAAGGTTTGGGCAAGGGTTCCACAACTCAGGGGGCTGTCCTATGAAGAAAGGTTAGGGGAAAAAGGACTAACAACACTGGAGGAAAGAAGGGCAGAGGAGACATGATAAGACATACAAAATACTGCGGGGGAACGACAAGGTAGATAGGGGCAGGATGTTCCAGAGAGGGGGAAACAGAAACAAGGGGGACAACTGGAAGCTGAAGACTAGATAGTCAAAGGGATGTTAGGAAGCATTTTTCAGCCACAGAGAGTCAGGAAGTGGAATAGTCTAGAGAATGAAAAAGAGGCAGGAACCATACAAATTTTAAGACGAGGTATGAAAAGCTCATGGAGCAGGGAGAGAGGACCCAGGGGAAAAGAGGCGGGGCCGGGCAGTTCCCCCCTGCAACCACAATTAGGGAGTCAATTTGGGGAGTGCTGACAAAAGTCAAAAGTTTTCTGTCATATATCATCACACGGAATGAATTTTATAGTACTGAAATGTCATGTAACCCGGGGAATCTTCACTGGGAACTTACGATAACTTAAACCAAATTTTTTTCCCTTTGAAAGGTTACAATGGGGATTACGTTTTATAAATGTTGTTAAGTAAAAAGAAATCCACTAACATGCCAGGCATTTCGGGCAGCCTTGAAGTATTCTCTCTGTTCTTCACCTACGGAAGTTTTGAAGGTATGTTCCAGCACCGCTGGGAAACCCCTGTTACTCAGGATTTACCACCTCTCAAGATGAATCGTTCAGTACGGAGCGGGACAATTTTTTTTAGATATTTTTATAATGACATAGCGGGGGAAAATATATTACATAACGAAGAAAAAAAAAGTGTGGGGGAAGGGTTTAATTTAGCCCACTTCATATATATTAATTCAAAAATGGGCGAAAATATTTAAAAATTTCTTCATCCCCCAGGATTTGGGCCTGTGAGGGGCGAAAGTGCTGTGTACCTTGACACAGAGTGTGCAGGTTCGAATCCTGCTGTGGATATGGAGATAATATTTGTACTTTATATATACTTGTAAGAATACCCCATCACCATGGAAACAATGGGAATCATTGCAGTAATAGCTTCTTGACAATTTAGAACTACACTATAAACCTAAAATACTTACACTAAACCAGCCACAACATCAAAAAATAAAGTCTACTTCATTGGGCTAACTAACACTAAACGAGAGGAAAGGGACAGTAGCTAACATTCAACCGCAGTCGTCTTATAGTGAAGGAGCCCTTCAATCTCTGTCTGTCTGTCTGTCTCTCTAGGGGAAAAATTTTGCAATTGTATGATGTCCAGTAATGAAATATTGCATGTGACGGTAAACAAAGCTTTTAGACACCATTGTGGCGAGGCTAACACCAGTGTGTGTGGGGGAATAACACCAGTGTGGCGAGAATAACACCAGTGTGAAAAAATAACACCAGTGTGACGAGTCCCATTGAGAGAATAACACTAGGGGGCGAGAATAACACCAGTGTGGCGAGAATAACACCAGTGTGGGGAGAATAACACCAGTGGGAAATAACACCAGTGTGACGAGAATAACACCAGTGTGACGAGAATAACACCCGTGTGGCGGAATGACAAGTGGGTTTCGAGAATAACACCAGGGGGCGAGAATAACACCAGTGTGGCGAGAATAACACCCGGGGGCGAGAATCACCCGGGGGCGAGAAAACACCAGTGTGGCGAGAAAAACACCAGTGTGGCGAGAATAACACCAGTGTGTGGCGAGAATAACACCAGTGTGGGGGGAGAATAACACCTTTTGGAGAATAACACCAGTGTGGCGAGAATAACACCAGTGTGTGGCGAGAATAACACCAGTGTGTGGCGAAAAAAAGGTGGCGAGAATAACACCAGTGTGGCGAGAATAACACCAGTGTGGCGAGAAAACACCAGTGTGGCGAGAATAACCCAGTGTGGCGAGAATAACACCAGTGTGGCGAGAATAACACCAGTGTGGCGAAATAACACCAGTGGGGGAGAATAACACCAGTGTGGCGAGCTCAGCTTCCTATTTAGATTAACCCCATTTTTTTGAATTTATTTAATTCGATGAGGGAGCGCTAACCCCCTAGTGCCTTGTGGAATGGGAGGCAGTTTCGCCCCTGAAAAGAAAGCACTCAAATTTCCCTTTGATTGAACCCATTGCCACCATCGCGCCCCTTTATTTCTGAACGATCTATGGCAAGGCCGAAGTTAAATATATTTAGGTTAGATAACTTTAATCTTAATTATCCGACCATAAAATTATGTTAATGGGTGGGCATCGTCTGGCAAGGTATACAGGTGACTCTTATATCGCTGGAAACCAAACGCTGGTGTGTGCGATGCCAGTATTGATACTTGAGCGTCGAGTAAAGACACAATCTTGACTTATAATGGGGGGTAAATTATTGTTGTTGTTGTTGTTGTTGTTGTTGTTGTTGTTGTTGTTGTTGTTGTTGTTGTTGTTGTTTTGTTGTTGTTGTTGTTGTTGTTGTTGTTGTTGTTGTTGTTGTTGTTGTTGTTGTTGTTGTTGTTGTTTTGTTGTTGTTGTTGTTGTTGTTGTTGTTTTGTTGTTGTTGGTTGTTGTTGTTGTTGTTGTTGTTTTTTTTGTTGTTGTTGTTGTTGTTGTTGTTGTTGTTGTTGTTGTTGTTGTTGTTGTTGTTGTTGTTGTTGTTGTTGTTGTTGTTGTTTCTTCTTCTTCAGCTTTAAAAGGACAATTTTATTTAATTGAGTCTGGTCTTTTTTTTTTAATTTAAATTTACAATTTAAATTTTATTTTTTCCCCACATGTGAACAATTTGAGTGGCCGAAAGCAAAACGTTAACTTGGTCCATTTGTCTTTTTTTCAGCATTCCTGTCACTATCTTTGTTTTATAGCACACTTTTTTGATAGTGCCAAACTGGGCACAACGGCACTGTATTAGGCTGCAATTTTGACGGAATATTCGTCTTTTGGTTTAACATGGGGGGTTGTGGTAGTGAGTGTTGATAGGGGGGGTGGAAATAGTAACTGAAGGTGGAATGAGTGGTAGTGGTGAAGGAGAGTGGGTGTCCCCTTCCACTAATGGCAGGAAAGGGGAAAAACTATTTGGGTCATCTTAATGTACGAGACCTGGGGCTGGTCCACCCCGGCACTCTCTCATTCCGCCCCCCCCAAATCCCTCCTCTGTCAAAGCCCCCTTTCACACACACCCTCTCTTTCTCTCTCTCTCTCTCTCTCTCTCTCTCTCTCTCTCTCTCTCTCCCTTGCCATAGAATACAATAATAAACTGGGGAAGGGGGGCAGAGAAGAATAACAACGTTCATTCCTCAGTTATGAAATAAAGCCTATGAAGACTGGCTCAAAAACATTCATCTTTTAAAATAAACAAAATTGCACGGTCGCAGTATTGTTTTGGCTTTAAAATCACATGTATCCGTGGATACATTAGTGGGTATACTGCTCGCAAACTGGTATCCCAAAACGGTATTAGAATGAAATTAGTTCCTGTAACTATCCATAGTCACGAGTGGCATTTCCAGTGTCGGGCCCCTCGTTTGAAGGATGGTGGCGTAGTGGACTAAGACGTCGAGAATTTAGCATTTTCCCCGAGAGGCTATAAATATTCGGGGTTTGATCCCCGGGAGGTCGGATGTTATCTGTCTCCGTGGATGCATTAATATATATATATATATATTTTGTGTGTGTGTGTCCGAATAGGTAAAACTGGTCAATTAGCAATAACTCATTTAAAATTAATTTTTCAAAATTTTCTTATACGTGTAAAAATATTTTTTCATTTATGTTAATGTAAAAAAAAATAATTTTGTATCAAAAGAACCTTAGGAAACTTAACTAACCTTATTATAACAAGCGCAATTTAATTTAGCCAATCCAACTAAATATATTTTAGATAAGTTTACAATAATTTAATAATAAACAAACACAATGAAATATATTTTTCCGTTGGTTCAGAATGATTTTTGGGAAAATTTTTGAATACACAAATTTTTTCATACACAAATTTTTGGACGGCAAGAAGAGCTTTGCTATTTATGCAACGCTCTTCTTGCCGAATAACGAGGCAGACTGACATCATCACCCATCTGTAATTAACTCGTTATCGTAGATGGAAAACCCGGGGAAAACTCACCCCCACGTACACACATCCCCCCTTACACAACCCCCACTTCCAACCCCCCCACACAACCCTTTTTTCAAATCATCTCCCTTTTACCACCACCACGTACACTCACAACCATTCCCAGAACACGCACCACCCCACGTAGAAAACATCTTTCCCGTAAACAACCACTTCCCAATGCCCCCACAATTCACTAAAATCACCCAGTACGACACGCTTACTACAACCCATGTACACACAACCACCCATGTACACTTACCACCAACACATTGATATCACCCCCAAATGCACACACTAGACACTTCTTTAAAACCATCTGCACGTACAAACCACCAAGTTCCATAACCACGTAAACCCCCATTTACAAAAAAACACCTACGTTCGCTCCATTCACGTACACACACCCCGCGTATTCAGACCACGAACATACACCATCCCGTACACTCCAGGCCTCGACAAGCATACAGTTTCTCCCATGTATCCATGAACGCAAGCATTAATACCCACGTACACACGAACATTCATCACTACTACTCACGACACACTAACACCAGTGATCAAAATAAAATCCCATACACATGTCACCCCTGTTCACATCTACCTACACACCCTTAATCCACTTACGCACTAACACCCCTGTATTCACTAGCACCCACTACCAACAGCCACGCACACCCACCCACGTTCACACTAACACTCACGTACACAGTTTTAAGACGGGTTTGATAAAGCTCATGGAGCAGGAAAGAGATGACCTAGTAGCAATCAGTGAAGGGGCGGGGCCAGGAGCTATGAATCGACCCGAAACCCAAAATAGTGAATTCCCCCACTAACCCCCACCCACCCACATCACAACACCATCACAACTAGCCCCCACCCCCACCACCCCCCCACCCCCAAAAACCACCCCCCCAAAAAACACACACACACACACACACACACACACACACACACACACACACACACCCCCAAACACCCATGCACATTTAGCCCCCACAACCACCCCCCCCCACCCACAGACACTACACCCATGCACACACTAGCACCCACCACCACCACCCCCCCACATACCCATGCACCCCTAGCAATCACCACCACCCACGTACACCCCACAACATTAACTGGGGGGAGCTGTAAAGTAGCCAGGGTGAGAGAAATGTTAAAAAAAATTTTTAGAATTCCCCACATAATGTCTTTTCTTTGCACTTGGCCCAAAGTAACCTGTAAAATATCCCAAGATTTTAAATTGGTTTGTACACGTTTCTTTTTTTCCAATTGGGAGAGAAAAAAAATTTTTCCCCTGAAGAATCGTCATCATCATCATCATCATCATCATCACCCCATCATCATCATCATCATCCCCCATCATCATCATCATCATCATCATCATCATCATCATCATCATCATCATCATCATCATCATCATCATCATCATCATCATCATCATCATCATCATCATCATCATCATCATCATCATCATCATCATCATCATCATCATCGGAAATGTTATATTTGCTCTCTACTGTAGATGGGGAATGTTGAGGTATATTACTGACTGGTGTGGAATATATCGTCCAGAAGCTGCTGAGGTATATTATACAGGTGGTGGGGAATATATCGTCCAGAAGTGTTGAGGTATTTTAAAAGGTGGTTGGAATATATCGCCCAGAAGCTGCTGAGGTATATTACAGAGGTGGTGTGGAATATATCGCCCAGAAGCTGCTGAGGATATTACACAGGCGGGGGAATATATCGCCCAGAAGCGTGAGGATATTACACGCTGGTGTGGAATATATCGCCCGAAGCTGCTGAGGTATATTACACGGTGGTGTGGAATATATCCCCCAGAAGCGCTGGGTATATTACACAGGTGGTGTGGAATATATCCCCCGAAGTTTGAGGATATTACACAGGTGGTGTGGAATATATCGAAACTTTTGAGGATATTCATAGCTGGTGGGGAATATATCCCCAGAAGCGCTGAGGTATATTACACAGGTGGTGGGAATATATCGCCCAGAAGCTGTTAGGTATTTTAAAAGGGGGGGGAATATATCGCCCAGAAGCTGTTGAGGATATTACACAGCTGGTGGGAATATATCGTCCAGAAGCTGCTGGGTATATTACACAGGTGGTGGAATATATCGTCCAGAAGCTGCTGAGGTATATTACACGCGGTGTGGAATATATCGCCCAAAGCGCTGAGGTATTTTAAAGAGGTGGGTGAATATATCGCCCAGAAGCTGCTGAGGAAACACAGGTGGTGTGGAATATATCGCCCAGAAGCTGCTGAGGTATATTACAGCGGTGTGGAATATTCGCCCAGAAGCTGCTGAGGTATATTAAAAGCTGGTTGGAATATATCGTCCAAAGTTGAGGTATATTAAAAGCTGGTGTAATATATCGCCCAGAAGCTGCTGGGTAAAACACAGCTGGGGGAATATATCG
>WNWK01038120.1:0-18114 GCA_009830355.1 Cherax destructor | reverse complement strand
AGATTAGCGTTCCGTTGCCATAACAAGGACTCTTTTAAGACACTGTACACCCTTTAAGTCAGGCCCATACTAGAATATGCAGCACCAGTCTGGAACCCACACCTGGTCAAGCATGTAAAGAAACTAGAGAAAGTGCAAAAGGTTTGTGAAAAAGGTTAGTTCCACAACTCATGGGTCTGTCCTATGAAGAAAGGCTGAGGAAATAGGACTAAAAACCTGGGGGAAAGAAGGGTCAGGGAGACATGATAACGACATAAAAAATACTGCGGGGAATCGACAAGGTAGACAGTGACAGGATGTTCCAGAGGGGGAACACAGAAACAAGGGGACACAACTGGAAGCTGAAGACCCCAGATGAGTCAAAGGGATGTTAGGAAGCATTTCTTCAGCCACAGAGTAGTCAGGAAGTGGAATAGTCTAGAGAAAGACATAGTGGAGGCAGGAACCATACACAGTTTTAAGACGAGGTATGATAAAGCTCATGGACCCAGGGAGAGCAGATACCCAGTAGCGGGCAGCGCAGGCGGGCCCAGGGCTGAGTCTCGCCCCCTGCAACCACAATTTGTTGAGTACAATTAGGTGAGAAAACAAAAAGGGGGGCCGGGGCCCAAACCCAACCCCCCAACCACAAAAAAAAAAATACATATACATCTTCCTCTTTAAAAACAAAAATACAAAATACATACAGGGTCCCTGGTTTTTCGTGTATCCCCAAACTGGGCATTTATGTAAGTGTTTTTTGAAAGTGCTTTGCAAGTGTATTTTGGGGGGCTGAAATAGACTAACTTACGTGACATTATTTCTTAAGGAAGTAGTAAATTCGTTGGTTGGCATTTAGCAGCATTCTGTATATATATATATACAGTGGTTCCTTGGGGTTTCAAGCTTAATTTGTTCCCGAAGGCTGTTAGGAATCCGAAAGAATTTTTTCCCATAAGGAATAATTAAATTAGATTTTAAACCGTTTCAGACCCCCAAAAAAACCTTTTCAAAAACACAGAAATACACTTACATAATTGTTCGAGTTGGGAGCTGCTCGTATGTCGAGGTACCACTGTATATATATATACGTATATATAAATAAATTTGTATTTCTCTATGCAGTACAAAAAATGTCATTTACATGTAACAAAATATTGGTAAAGACAATAGAAAGCCACTAGTATTCAATGAATTTTAGTTCAGTTTATTGCTAACCTAATCTAATCTAACCTAACCTAATCTAACCTAATCACACAGTTGAGTTACTTAGTTGTTTTACTTTAAGGCTATATTCATGACTGACGACTACTGTATTTTACTTTAAGGCTATAGTATTGATGACTGACGACACTGTATTTTACTTTAAGCCTATAGTATTGATGACTGACGACACTGTATTTTACATTAAGGCTTTAAATAAGATATTACCAGGACTACAATGGAAATACATATGTCACTTTGACTTTTTTGGGTTATTCTGGTGGGTAACTTACATGTACGTTACTATGTATGAATATCCATGGTTCGATTCCCGGTACAGGTGGAAATGTTGGCTGTGTCCCTGTTTACTTAGCAGTAAGTAGGTACCTGGGTGTTAGTTGACTGGTGTGGGTGGCATTCTGGGGGACAAGATTGAAGGACCACAATAGAAATAAAACAGACATTCCTCAATGAAGCACTGGCATTCTTGGGTTATCCTGAGCAGCTAACTCTCTGGGGTTAAAAAAAAACCCAACAAATCTTATCTAATCATAGAAATCTTGGTTTCAGGTTCCTGGAGAAGGACGCCTTCAAGAGGGCCGGTCTGGTGAACTTACAGAAGTTATACCTGAACAACAATAACATCCGAAGTGTTCACAAGGATGCATTTAGAGACCTGCGTATCATGATTGAACTGGACCTGAGTGGGAACCGCATAGACAAACTCCATCCCCACACCTTCACTGGTGGGTCTAAACTCTCCCTTCTATTTTCTACATTATTATACACCATTGTTTCATTATACAGTGGTACCTCGAGTTACGATGGTCCCCAAAATCGCCCTTTTATGTAAGTTTATTTTTTTAAATGCTTTTGTAAGTATATTTTTGGGGGTGTAAAAGGACTTGTCTATTTTACATTATTCCTTATGGGGATAAATTCGTTTGGTAATGGCACTTGAACAGCATTCTCGAACGAAAAAATATCGTAACTCGAGGTACCACTGTACTTCGTTATGTTTTCTGAATTAACACATTTTAATTTCCTAAGGCTTTGTATAGAGAGATAAATGTGTCCCGTGGCTCAGTTGGTAACATACAACATAAGAAAGAAGGAACACTGCAGCAGGCCTGCTGGCCCAAGCGAGGCAGGTCCAATTCTCCTATTGGCTTAAGCCAATGCCTTAACCTTGTCAGGTCACGTTCACTTAAGGAAGGAGCACGGCATCTGACCTAGTAGCAAAAGCTAGTCAGGTCAAATTCACACCCTCCCACACCCACTCATTTACAGTGTACCCCCGATGTTCGTGATTTTTTCTTTCCAGAATGGTGTTCAAGTGCCATTACCAAACGAATTTATTCCCATAAGGAATAATGTAGACTAGTACTTTTAGACCCCCAAAAATACACTTATAAAAGCATTTAAAAAAATACACTTACATAAAAGGGCGAGTTTGGAGCAGGACGAACACCGGGGGTCCACTGTATTTATCTAACATATTTTTAAAACTACACAATGTCTTAGCCTCTATGACGGTACTCGGGAGCTTGTTCCACTCATCCACAACTCTATTTCCAAACCAGTGCTTTCCTATATCCTTCCTGAATCTGAATTTTTCCAGCTTAAAACCATTGCTGAGAGTCCTGTCTAGGCTAGATATTTTTAGCACGCTATTTACATCCCCTTTATTCATTCCTGTTTTCCATTTATACACCTCAATCATTATTATTATTATTATTAACACTTCGGCCGATTCCCACCAAGGCAGGGTGGCCCGAAAAAGAAAAACTTTCATCATCATTCACTCCATCACTGTCTTGCCAGAGGGGTGCTTTACACTACAGTTATAAAACTGCAACATTAACACCCCTCCTTCAGAGTGCAGACACTGTACTTCCCATCTCCAGGACTCAAGTCCGGCCTGCCGGTTTCCCTGAATCCCTTCATAAATGTTACTTTGCTCACACTCCAACAGCACGTCAAGTATTAAAAACCATTTGTCTCCATTCACTCCTATCAAATACGCTCACACATGCTTGCTGGAAGTCCAAGCCCTCGCACACAAAACCTCCTTTACCCCCTCCCTCCAACCTTTCCTAGGCCGACCCCTACCCCACCTTCCCTCCACTACAGATTTATACACTCTCGAAGTCATTCTGTCTCGTTCCATTCTCTCTGCATGTCCGAACCACCTCAACAACCCCTCCTCAGCTCTCTGGATAATAGTTTTGGTAATCCCGCACCTCCTCCTAATTTCCAAACTCCGAATTCTCTGCATTATATTCACACCACACATTGACCTCAGACATGACATCTCCACTGCCTCCAGCCTTCTCCTCATTGCAACATTCATCACCCATGCTTCACACCCATATAAGAGTGTTGGTATAACTATACTCTCATACATTCCCCCTCTTTACTTCCATGGACAAGGTTCTTTGTCTCCACAGACTCCGAAGTGCACCACTCACCCTTTTCCCCTCATCAATTCTGTGATTCACCTCATCCTTCATAGACCCATCTGCTGACATGTCCACTCCCAAATATCTGAATACATTCACCTCCTCCATACTCTCTCCCTCCAATCTGATATCCAATCTTTCGTCACCTAATCTTTTTGTTATCCTCATCACCTTACTCTTTCCTATATTCACTTAAAAAAATTTTCATTTACACACCCTACCAAATTCATCCACCAACCTCTGCAACTTCTCTTCAGAATCTCCCAAAAGCACAGTGTCATCAGTAAAAAGCAACTGTGACAACTCCCACTTTGTATTTGCTTCTTTATCTTTTAACCCCACACCTATTGCCAAGACCCTCGCATTCACTTCTCTTACAACCCCATCTATAAATATATTGAACAACCACGGTGACATCACACATCCTTGTCTAAGGCCCACTTTTACTGGGAAATAGTCCCCCTCCCTCCTACACACTCTAACCTGAGCCTTACTATCCTCATAAAAACTCTTCACTGCTTTCAGTAACCTACCTCCTATTCCATACACCTGCAACATCTGCCACATTGCCCTCCCTATCCACCCTATCATACTTTCTTCTTTCAACACGTCGGCCATTTCCCACCGAGGCAGGGTGGCCCAAAAGGAAAAACGAAAGTTTCTCCTTTTACATTTAGTAATATATACAGGAGAAGGGGTTACTAGCCCCTTGCTCCCGGCATTTTAGTCGCCTCTTACGACACGCATTGCTTACGGAGGAAGAATTCTATTCCACTTCCCCATGGAGACCCTATCATACGCCTTTTCCAAATCCATAAAGGCCACAAAAACCTCTTTACCCTTATCCAAATACTGTTCACTTATATGTTTCACTGTAAACACTTGGTCTACACACCCCCTATTTTTTCCTAAAGCCCCCTTGTTCATCTGCTATCCTGCTTTCTGTCTTACTCTTAATTCTTTCAATAATAACTCTACCATACACTTTACCAGGTACACTCAACAGACTTCTTCTTCTTCTTTCAACAAATCGGCCGCTTCCCACCAAGGCGGGGTGGCCCAAAGAGAAAAACAAAAGTTTCTCTTTTTAACTTTAGTAATGTATACAGGAGAAGGGGTTACTAGCCCCTTGCTCCCGGCATTTTAGTCGACTCTTACGACACGCATGGCTTACGGAGGAAGAATTCTGTTCCACTTCCCCATGGAGATAAGAGGAAATAAGAACAAGAACTAGTAAGAAAATAGAAGAAAACCCAGAGGGGTGTGTATATATATGCTTGTACATGAATGTGTAATGTGACCTAAGTGTAAGTAGAAGTAACAAGACATGCCTGAAATCTTGCATGTTTATGAGACAGAAAAAAGACACCAGCAATCCTACCATCATGTAAAACAATTACAGGCTTCCGTTTTACACTCATTTGGCAAGACGGTAGTACCTCCCTGGGTGGTTGCTGTCTACCAACCTACTACCTAGGACTCAACAGACTTATTCACCTATAAGTTTTGCACTCTCTTTTGTCCCCTTTGCCTTTATACAAAGGAACAATACACGCTCTCTGCCAATCCCTAGGTACCTTACCCTCTTCCATACATTTATTAAATAATAGCACCAACCACTCCAAAACTATATCCCCACCTGCTTTTAACATTTTTATCTTTATCCCATCAATCCCAGCTGCCTTACCCCCTTTCATTCTACCCACTGCCTCATGAACTTCCCCCATACTCACAACTGGCTCTTCCACACTCCTACAAGATGTTATTCCTCCTTGCCCTATACACGAAATCACAGCTTCCCTGTCTTCATCAACATTTAACAACTCCTCAAATTATTCCCTCCATCTTCCCGATACCTCTAACTCTTCATTTAATAACTCTCCTCTTCTATTTTTAACTGTCAAATCCATTTATTCCCTAGGCTTCCTCAACTTATTAATCTCACTCCAAAACTTTTTCTTATTTTCAACAAAATTTGCTGATAACATCTCGCCCACTCTCTCCCTTACTACTCTCTTTACATCATCATTCCACCAATTGCTCTTCTTCCCTCCCGCACCCACTCGCCTGTAACCACAAACTTCTGCTGAACACTCTAACATTACATTTTTAAATCTACCCCATACATCTTCGACCTCATTGCCTACACTCTCACTAACCCATCTATCCTCCAATAGTTGTTTATGTCTTACCCTAACTGCCTCCTCTTTTAGTTTATAAACCTTCACCTCTCTCTTACTTACTGCTTCTATTTTCCTTGTATCCCATCTACCTTTTACTCCCACTGTAGCTATAACTAAAAAGTGATCTGATATATCTGTGGGCCCTCTATAAACATGTACATCCTGAAGTCTACTCAACAGTCTTTTATCTACCAATACGTAGTCCAACAAACTACTGTCATTTCGCCCTACATCATATCTTGTATACTTATTTATCCTCTTTTTCTTAAAATATGTATTACCTATAACTAAACCCTTTTCTATACAAAGTTCAATCAAAGGGCTCCCATTATCATTTACACCTGGCACCCCAAACTTACCTACCACACCCTCTCTACATGTTTCTCCCACTTTAGCATTTAGGTCCCCTACCACAATTACTCTCTCACTTGGTTCAAAAGTTCCTATACATTCGCTTAACATCTCCCAAAATCTCTCTCTCTCTCCTCTACACTCCTCTCTTCTCCAGGTGCATATACACTTATTATGACCCACTTTTTGCATCCGACCCTTATTTTAATCCACATAATCCTTGAATTTACACATTTATATTCCCTCTTCTCCTTCCATAACTGATCCTTCAGCATTATTGCTACCCTTTCCTTAGCTCTAACTCTCTCAGATACTCCTGACTTAATCCCATTTATTTCTCCCCACTGAAACTCGCCTACTCCCTTCAGCTTTGTTTCGCTTAGGGCCAGGACATCCAACTTCTTTTCATTCATAACATCATCAATCGTCTCTTTCTTATCATCTGCACCACATCCATGCACATTCAAACAACCCAGTTTTATAAAGTTTTTCTTCTCTTTTTTAGTAAATGTGTACAGGAGAAGGGTTTACTAGCCTCAATCATATCCCCCCTAATTCTACGCAGTTGCCTCGCGCACCAAGTGTCTGGGTTTGATCCTCAGCATGGTAGATAGGTTGGGTATGTTTCCTTGCACCTGCTGGCCTTTTTCACCTAGCAGTGAATAGGTACCTTACACCTGCTGTCACTGTTCACCTAGCAGTAAGTAGGTACCTGGGTGTTAGTCAGCTGGTGTGGGTGACATCCTGGGGGGTGGTAGTATACCTTACATAAGGCACAGTGGTAGAGAGTTTGGCTCACAACCAAAGCACCAGCATTCAGTACTGGTTGGGGTGGAAGGCAATCTAACACCTGCTTACTCTCTTCACCTAGCAGTAAATAAATAAGTTAGTTTAATTTTATGGATCTAGCATTGAAGTATGCTATAAGAACCTCATTTTAAATACAGGCAGACCCCTCTTGTACAGCAGGTTAAACAAGCAATAAACAAGTGTTAAACTAGGTTGCAAAAGTAGAACTGGGTAAATTGTTCACAAGTATTAGATTAGGTGTCCCATAGCTCGATCGCTAGCACACTCAGCTCACACACTGAGGTCCGGTGTTTGAATCTACGGTACAGCTGGAAAAACATTAGGACGTGTATCTATAAGACACCTGCTGTCCCTGTTCACCCATCAGTGTAACATGGGTACCTGGGTGTTAGTGGACTGGTGTGGGTCGCATCCTGGGACAAAACTGACCTAATTTGCGGGAAATGCTCAGCATAACAAGTGGCTTTCTATATAGTAGTACAGTGGGCCCTCGGTTTTCGCCGAAAATTCTTTCCAGAATGCTGCTCAAGTGCCATTACCAAACGAATTTACTTCCTAAAGAAATAATGTCACGTAGGTTAGTCTATTTTAGACCCCCAAAAATACACTTGCAAAAGCACTTACGAAAATACACTTACATAAATGTTTGAGTTTAGAGATGACCGAAAACCGAGGGACCACTGTACAGTGGACCCCCGAGTTACGAGCACCTTGGAAATCGTACAATTATGTAAGTGTAATATTGTAAGTGCTTTTGTAAGTGTATTTTTGGGGGTCTGAAATGGACTAACCTACTTGACATTATTCCTTAAGGGAGAAAATTTGTTCGGTAATGGCACTTGAGCAGCCTTCTGGAATGAATTATGCTCGTAACTCAGGGGTCCACTGTATGTCATTGATGTCAGCTATGGTCTGTATACCTTGTAGTACATGTACTTGTAGAAATAAAGATATTATTATTATATTAATATTATTATTACTGATGTAATTGATGACTATCATTCTGTCAGTCATGAAAGTAATATAAAAATGAAAATGATTATTTCCTTGCAAAGCTTACAATGTGTGGTTTACATATTACAAAATATTAATTACAAAGAAGGCCACTAGTATGCCTAGGCATTTCGGTCAGACTAATTTAATTCTTACTGACTATATATTAGCACAGATTATGGAACAGTACATTTTAACCCTTTGACTGTTTCAGTCGTATATATACGTCTTATGAGCCAGTGTTTTGGACGTATATACAGTGGACCCTCGGTTAACGAAAAAACTTCATCCCAGAAGCCTGCTCAAGTGCCATTACCGAACAAATTTACGTCCTTAAGAAATAATGTCACGTAGGTTAGTCTATTTCAGACCCCCAAAAATACACTTCCACATGCACTTAAAATATTATACTTACATAATTGTACGATTTCCGGGGTATTCGTTAACCGAGGGTCCACTGTATACTCAAAAATTCTAGCGGTTTCAAATCAAGCGAGAGAAAGCTGGTAGGCCCACATATGAGAGAATGGATCTGTGTGGTCAGTGTGCGCTGTATAAAAAAAATCCTGCAGCACGCAGTGCATAATGAGAAAAAAAAAACTACCATGTTTTTGGATTAAAATGCCGACTTTGAGGTGTATTTTCGTATAGTATTTATAGAGATGATTTTGATTAATTTCATGATGAAAATGACCTTGAAATTGAGCTCAAAGTAGTGGAAATGTTCGATTTTTGCCAATGTTCAAGAGTACACAAATCACGCATGCGTCTAATACACGTCAACTGGTGAGTCTAATATTCTTACACAAGTGCACTGATATTATTTATACCATTTTTACAATAATTCAGTAGTCTGCATAACAGTAAATCTTCTATTTTTTGTGTGAATAAAAAATCAAAATAGAAAGCAAGAGTAATATAAGAGGGGCCTAAAGATGTGACTAATGAACAGAGAAAATCTTATTTTAGTGCCAGGAATGTCTGCATTGTTTATTTTGGACCCTATTTTGAAATTGACATCTTTTTTATTTTGCATGAAATTGGCCAAATTGCCAATTTCTGACCACTTTATTGGGTAGTTGAAATCGGTAAATTGGTGGTTTCTTGTACTCAATCGATAGAACAAATGGAGTTCTAAAGAAACAGCTATGAGTTTGGTCGACTGTAACAATGGAATTGTCCGAAAATAGGGCTCAAAGTCGACGAAATCGCTGATGCGTATATATCGCCGACATCGCTAACTTCGCGAGAGCGTAATTCCGTAAGTTTTTCATCAAATTTCGTACTTTTGGTGTCATTACCATCGGGAAAAGATTCTCTATCATTTCATAAGAAAAAATAATTTTTTTTTTCCAAAATTTGGCAACATAGAATGACAGTTTCAGAATGGGGCCTCCGGCAGTCAAAGGGTTAATATTCATTATTGCATATTGATATAAAAGTTAGTTGATTATACTAATTAAAAAGTTTATCATTAATAAGATTGATTATAGTGAGATAGTTCAAAATATAGAGCAGTATTACCATTATTCAATTTAATAATTGGAATGATTTTATCTTGGTTTGTTCAGTGGAATTACGTAAGTTATGTGATTGTAAACAGACCATGGAACGATTTGGGTTTGAACTCAGGGCAAGTGAATCCTAAAACTCGAGGCCAGTGTGTTAACCACTGGCCTAAAATCTGGAACTCCCTGACTGAAAACTTTAGAACCGCAGACTCAACCACCACTTTCAAAACTACCGTTAAAAAAATCTTGTCTCCCTAACACATCTCATCATCAGCTAACCAAATGAAAACCACCTAATTCTCTTTTTTGTATCTTGAACACATCCAAAACAATATAGTGTTACTCTCGTTATCTGTAATTCCCCCCTAATTTACACTTACACTCATCCAAATGACTGCGAACATAAAATTCCTAATACAGTGGACCCTCGGTTTTTGTCGATAATTCTTTCCAGAAAGCTGTTTGAGTGCCGTTACCGAACGAATTTGTTCCCATAAGGACGAATGCAAATTAGATTAATTGTTTCAGACCCCCAAAAATACACTTACAAAAGCACTTACAAAAATACATTTACATAATTGTTCAAGTTGGAAGCTGTACAAAAACCGAGGGTCCACTGTAAAGTTATTGCCTATTAAATCTTAAGTTAGTCCTAAGTTTGCCTAAGATACTCTTCCAGTATATGAGTTTTAATAGAAACAATGTATCATGCCAAGACAAATCCAATCCCACTACTAAATCTACCATTTGTAATATTATTATATGATTTGTACTACCTAACTATTTTAAATCTAATTATGTATGTACCTAATTGGGTATGTATCTAATTATGTATGTATCTAATGTACAGCTCCATAACCTATATCAATATAGAGTAAGAATTAGTATTAGTCTGCCCAAAATGCCTAGGCATGCTAGTGGCTTTCTTTGTAATTAATATCTTATAACATGTAAACCACACATTGTAAGCTTCACAAGGAAATAAACATTTGAATTTGAATTTGACCAGCTGGTCCAGCGGATAACACACTGGTCTACGAGTTTTAACACTTGCCATAGGTTCAAATGCCACCTGTTCCATGGTTTGTTCATAAGTTACATTGTGCTATTTTCTATTTTGATTAGAAAAGCCCATACTTTTTCAGTGCAATTTAGGTAGTATATATTTTTTTCAATAACTTGTTTAATGTATACATTTCAAGGACCTCAATGGAAATAAGTCACTGACTCTTTTTTGGGTTATCCTGGTAGGTAATTTACAGATACGTTACTTTTTTTTTTTATTAACACATTGGCCCTTTCCCACCAAGGCAAGGCGACCTGCAGAAGAAGAAACACTTTCATCATCATTCACTCCATCACTGTCTTGCAAGAGGCTCACCTACACTACATTTATAAAACTGCAATTTATCAACACTGAAACTTATCATTGATAATTTGTGTAACTGTATTTATGTCTACATGTACCTAAATAAACTTACTTGCTGTATGTGTGTCAGGTCTGGAGAAGTTACGTGTGCTGGACCTTAGTACCAACCAGTTGGCTCGACTAGACGGGGTACAGTTTCCTCCTTTACCTCACCTCCGCAAGCTGGACTTGCGGGAAAATGCTCTCACCTACGTTCACAACTTCGCCTTCTCCAACCTGGAGATCCTCAACTCACTCCGGTATGTGACAAATAAATTTCTGCATACACTCCTAAATGTCAACCATCTCTGTAAAACCATTGAATTATGCTCAAAATAATTTTTTTTTTCCAATGAACTGGCCGTATCCCACCGAGGTTAGGTGACCTAAAAAGAAAAACAAAAGTTTTTCTATTTAAATTTAGTAATGTACAGTAGGGCCCTGCTTTTCGGCGTTTCGCCTTTCGGCGTTCCGTTCATACGGCGAGTTCAAATTATGACCAAAACTTTTGTATACGGCGAGTGTCTTTCAGATACGGCTCGCGCCACCCGGTTTGTTTACATTTTCCATGAGCACATATCTCTATTATGTAATCATCACTCTTGGGCACATTAAATGTCCAATTTTACGTCAATATAGACATTTTCATTAATCCATCTATGATATTTTCTTCAAAATTATATAAAAAACACGTTACATAGCATATAAACATGCTGTTTATATGCTATGTTTATATGCTGTGTAGGTGTGGTTGCCGGGCAGAGGGAAAACATTACGTAATACTAATATTAATCACTCTTGGGCACGTAGCACGCAGTGCATAATGAGGAAAAAAAACTCCGACCGTTTTTTTGGATTAAAACGCCGACTTTGAGGTGTATTTTAGTATAGTATTTATGGTTGTATTTTCTTTTTCGTGGTCTCATTGGATAGAATGGAAAACATATTACTGAAATAGAGATGATTTTGATTAGTTTCATAATGAAAACGATCTTGAAATTGAGCTCAAAGTAGCGGAAATGTTCAATTTTTGCCAATGTTCAAGAGTAAACAAATCACGCCACGCGTCCAATACACATCAACTGGTGAGTCTAATATTCTTTCACAAGTGCACAGATATTATTTATACCATTTTTACAATAATGCAATAGTCTGCATAACAATAAATCTTCTATTTGTTGAGTGAATAAAAAAATCAAAATAGAAAGCTAGAGTAATATAAGAGGGGCCTAAAGACGTGACTAATGAACAGATAACATCTTATTTTAGTGCCAGGAATGTCTGCATTGTTTATTCTGGATCCTATTTTGAAATTGACATCTTTTTTATTTTGCATGAAATTGGCGAAAATGCCAATTTCTGACCACTTTATTGGGTAGTTGAAATTAGTAAATTGGTGGTTTCTTGTACTCAATCGATAGAACAAATGGAGTTCTAAAGAAATAGCTATGAGTTTGGTCGACTGTAACAATGGAATTGGCTGAAAATAGGGCTCAAAGTCGGCAAAATCGCCGATGCGGATATATCGCTGACATCGCTAACTTTGCGAGAGCGTAATTCCGTAAGTTTTCCATCAAATTTTGTACTTTTGGTGTCATTACCATCGGGAAAAGATTCTCTTATCATTTCATAAGAAAAAATAATTTTTTTTTCCCAAATTTTGCGACATAGAATGGCAGTTTCAGAAAGGGGCCTCCGACAGTCAAAGGGTTAATAGCTGTCTCATTATGTAGTCTGAAGGTAACTTTAGTAGTCTCTTGGGGTAATTTACCTAGGTTGGTTATGAGAAAGGTAGGGTAGTGGTCTGTGGTATTATCTGAGAGTATGCCTGATTTTAGAGGGGATATGGTGTTAGTCCAGATGTGGTCTAATAGGGAGGCACTAGTCTCAGAGATTCTTGTTGGTTTTGTTACTGTTGGTAGAAGCAAGCAGTTGCTCATAGTGTTTGTGAATTCAGTTACTTGTGGGTCCTGATCTTGTAGGAGATTGATATTGAAGTCTCCTGTTAGTATTAACCCTTTCAGGGTCCGTGCTGTAGTTCTACGGCTTTGAGTTCTGGGTCCAAACCGTAGTTCTACGTCATGAGCTCAGCTCACTCAGATAAGCTTTGAGCGGTAAATTTGGGCCTAGATATGAGAGAATACATCTATGTGGTAAGTGTGCACCACATAAAACAAATCCTGCAGCACACAGTGCATAATGAGAGAAAAAAAACTTGAAACCGTAATTTTCGATTAAAACACTGACTTTGCAGTGTTTTTTTTGTATACTTTTTATAGTTATATTTGCGATTTCTTGGTCTCATTTGATAGAATGGAAGATGTATTACAGATATAGAGATGATTTTGATTGGTTTTAGTACTGGAAATGGCTTGAAACTGAGCTCAAAGTAGCGGAAATGTTAAATTTTTGCAGATGTTCAAGAGTAAACAAATGACCTCACACGTCTAATACGCGCCAGCTGGTGGGTCTAATATACGTTCACAAATGTGGTGATATTATTTATACAATTAATATAATATTGCATAACAGTAAATCTTCCATTTTTTGGTTTGAATAGAAATTCATCATGTGAATAAAAAATAAAAATTGGAATTAATTTGTAAAGACTTAAAACGTAACTAATGAACAGAGGAAATGTTAGTTTAGTGCCAGGAATGCCTGCATTGTTTATTCTGCACCCTGTTTTGAAATTGGAATATTTTGAACTTTGAGTTAAATTGGCTAAATTACCAATTTTCAATCACTTTATTTTGGAGTCGAAACAGTTGACTGGGCGATTTCTTGTGCTCAATCGATAGAATAGAAGTAATACTAGTGAAATAGCTAAGAATTTGGTTGACTGGAATAATGTAATTGACCTAAAATGGGAGTCAAAGTCGGCAAAATCGCCGATGTGTAAATATCGCTGACACATCAAAATTCGCTAGAGCATAATTTCGTCAATTTTCAATCAAATTTCATACATTTTGTTTTATTACCTTCAGAAAAAGATTCTCTACCATTTCATAATTAAAAATAAGATTTTTTTTTTTTAAATTCTTGGACACTGGTGCACCCTTTCCTTTTAAAAATGGCCTTGGACCCTGAAAGGGTTAAGTGGTCTTTGTTCATGTGTGCATCAGTAATCATACTTCCTAATTTTTCACTAAATTGGCTAATATTTGACTGTGGTACTCTGGATTTGATATTCACAAACAACAAGGAACTAATCAGAGACATAACAGTTACAAAAACAATATACTCTGATCACATCATTATAGAAGTTCAAATGAGTATTAACTCAGGATTAGGGAACTGCAGCACTAATGTTAGAGATGGGATGTTCAGTAAGTTTAATTTTAATAACCATAGAATTGACTGGGAAAAAATAAACCAAGAGCTATCAGACATATCCTGGGAATCAGACATGAGCACCCTAAATCCCCACCAGTGCCTAGAAAAGCTGAATACAGAAGCATACAAGGTACAGTGGACCCTCGGTTAGCGGCCGTAATCGGTTCCAGGAGTTAGGCCTTTAACCGAAATAATATTCCCCATAAGAATTAATGTAAATACAATTAATCCATTCCAGACAATTTTTTTTTTTTTTTTTCAACAAGTCGGCCGTCTCCCACCGAGGCAGGGTGACCCAAAAAGAAAGAAAATCCCCAAAAAGAAAATACTTTCATCATCATTCAACACTTTCACCACACTCATACATAATCACTGTCTTTGCAGAGGAGCTCAGATACGACAGCTGAGAATAGTCCCTCCCAGCTGTCCCTATCTCAGACCCCTCCTTTAAAGTGCAGGCATTGTACTTCCCATTTCCAGGACTCAACTCCAACCAAATCAATTAACTGGTTTCCCTGAATCCCTTCACAAAATGTTACCCTGCTCACACTCCAACAGATCGTCATGTCCCAAAAACCATTCGTCTCCATTCACTCCTATCTAACACGCTCACACATGCTTGCTGGAAGTCCAAGCCCCTCACCCACAAAACCACCTTTACCCCTTCCCTCCAACCTTTTCTAGGACGACCCCTACCCCGCCTTCCTTCCCCCACAGATTTATACGCTCTCCAAGTCATTCTACTTTGATCCATTCTCTCTAAATGACCAAACCACCTCAACAACCCCTCTTCGGCCCTCTGACAAATACTTTTAGTAACTCCACACCTTCTCCTAATTTCCACATTCCGAATTTTCTGCATAATATTTACACCACACATTGCCCTTAGACAGGACATCTCCACTGCCTCCAGCCTCCTCCTCGCTGCAGCATTTGCAACCCATGCTTCACACCCATATAAGAGTGTTGGTACCACTATACTTTCGTACATTCCCTTCTTTGCCTCCATGGATAACGTTTTTTGTCTCCACAGATACCTCAATGCACCACTCACCTTTTTTTCTTCATCAATTCTATTGTTAACCTCATCCTTCATAAACCCATCTGCTGACACATCAACTCCCAAATATCTGAAAACATTTACTTCTTCCATAATCCCTCTCTCCAATGTGATATCCAATTTTTTCTTTATTTAAATCGTTTGATACCCTCATCAACTTACTCTTATCTATGTTCACTTTTAACTTTCTACCTTTACACACTCTCCCAAACTCGTCCACTAACCTTTGCAACTTTTCTTTAGAATCTCCCATAAGCACAGTATCATCAGCAAAAAGTAACTGTGTCAACTCCCATTTTGCATTTAATTCTCCATAATTTAATCCCACCCCTCTCCCCAACACCCTAGCATTTACTTCTTTTACAACCCCATCTATACATATATTAAACAACAATTAAATCAGTATTACATACCTTTATTGAAGACTAATGCTGGCTTCTGGAAGATAGGGAGGAGGAAATAGGGAGGAGTTAGTGTTTGGAAGGGGAATCCCCTCCAAAAGGACTTCAGGTAACAAGTCCCTCTCTGGGGTTACTTCCCTTCTTTGTCTTTTAATGCCACTAGGACCAGCTTGAGAGTCACTGGACCCCTTTCTAGAAAAATAACTGTCCAGAGTGCTCTGTTTCTGGCACCTCTTTAACATTTCCCTGATGTGGGACAAGGTTTTGTCACTAAACATGTTGCAGATATGGCTTGTTTCAGCTTGGTCAGGATGGTGTTTTTCAACAAATGTCTGCACCTTAGTCCACATAGAACAAATTTCCTTAATCTTTGCAGAAGGCACCTCCTTCTCTTACTTTTCCTCCTCCTCTTTTTCTGAAGCAATTGCCTCAACTTTGGTCTGATGAAGTTCCAGTTCCAGCTGTTGCAGCTCTTCAGTGGTTAGCTCTACACTGTGGACCTGCACCAACTCTTCCACATCCTCACCACTCACCTCCAACCCCAGGCTGTTCCCCAATGTCACAATATCTTCCCCAACAGGCACAGGGTCGTCAGCCTCAAATCCTTCAAAATCCCTCTTTTCAACACACTCTGGCCACAGTGGTGTCCAAGCAGAGTTCAAAGTCCTGGTAGTCACTCCCTCCCAAGCCTTACCTATAAGGCCTATGCAGTTGTAGACATTGAAGTGTTTCTTCCAGAACTCTCTAAGGTTAATTCAGTGTCCGAGGTCATTTCAAAGCACTTCTGAAACACTGCTTTGGTGTACAGTTTCTTGAAGTTAGAAATGACCTGCTGGTCCATGGGCTGGAGAAGAGGAGTGGTGTTAGGAGGCAACAACTTCACTTTTATAAATTTGAAGTCCCTAGACATTTGGTCTTCCAAGTCTGGAGGATGTGCAGGAGCACTGTCCAGTACCAGGAGGCTTCAGAGCGGGACGATCATGCCTGTCACAGCTGCTGAACCATTATGACAGAATTACGGAGGCATTGGAGGATGACCAAAACGCAGATGTGATTTACACAGATTTTGCAAAGGCGTTTGACAAATGCGATCATGGAGTGATAGCGCACAAAATGAGGGCCATAGGCATTACGGGAAAGGTAGGCAGATGGATATTTGAGTTCCTAACACACACAACACAAAAAGTAGTAGTGAACAGGGCACGATCCAGCATCAGCGAGGTCAAAAGCTCAGTGCCCCAAGGCACTGTCCTGGCACCTCTGCTGTTTCTCATACTCATAGAAGACATAGATAAAAACACCCAGCACACTTTTGTATCATCATTTGCAGATGACACTAAAATAAGCATGAAAGTCACTATGGTAGAAGACACTGAAAAATTACAGGAGGACATAAGCAGGGTCTTCCAGTGGGCAGTGGAGAACAACATGACATTCAATGGTGATAAGTTTCAGCTCCTAAGGTATGGAAAAAATGAAGAACTCAAAAGGAACACTATATACAAAACGCAAGGGGGTCACCACATAGAACGAAAGGAACACGTTAAGGACTTGGGAATAATTATGTCTGCTGATCTGTCTTTGTTATGTTATTTTCCCCTATTTATCATCAAGGTTCTACATGTACTAGCATAGGGTATTTACTTAAAAGGTCTTAGGGTAAAAGGAAGATACTTATAGGCTAAAATGATACTTACTCAGGCTTAACTGCTGTATCTGAAAACTTCTGCCCTCTCCATGGGTTATTTAAACCACCATGTTATACAAAAATATATATATTCATGGATCAACATATATATACAGATCTTATTTATATTAACATACACTATCAGATCAGTCACATGGTGATTCACCTCCACTCTAAACATCCCATTTTCTCCACATCACTCCTAACCCCAGTGTTTTGATACACTGAAGATCACAGAATATCATGGTAACATCAATCTACACAAACCCCATTACCTTTTGGGCACTCATTCAGCCCAGAAACCAAGTTAAGGTCAGCATTTTACAATACCAGCTCATAGCATCAGCCATGTTCCAGGAGCAAGGGATTGTGGGAAAACAGGAGTCTGTCTAAGCTCCTCCCCCTCAAACATAAACACATCACTTTGCACATCTCCACATGTACTCTCAATATATCTTATGTTATTACCATGAGACATGCAACTATTAACTAGTACTTATAAAAATGTGCATTTATATTTTATATAACCTATTATATTGAGAAATCAGGTAATTCAGCTTCTTAAGTTTTAAGGATGGCCAAAGCCTTTAAACCTCCCAAGCAGTACTTCTGATTAATTCAATAGAATTAGGTATTCATGTTATTTAATTACTACAATACATGCTGGGCTCCATAGCCCCCATAACAAGTCCATAATCCCCATAACACCCCAGCTCCAGACGGAGTCTCA
>WNWK01038119.1:0-18114 GCA_009830355.1 Cherax destructor | reverse complement strand
GTCTGTCTTCTCTCTCTGGGAAGGCAATATACCCCCACTCTTCTTAACAACAAACACTTCATCTATTACAACAAACATTTCATCTAAAAAAACAAACACTTCACCATAACAACAAACACTTCATCTATTACAACAAACACTTCATCTATTCCAACAAACACTTCATTTTTAACAACAAACACTTCATTTATTACAACAAACACTTCATTTATTACAACAAATACTTCATCTATAACAATAAACACTTCATTTATTACAACAAACACTTCATCTATAACAACAAACACTTCATCTATAACAACAAACACTTCATCTATTACAACAAACACTTCTTTTTTTACAACAAACACTTCACCTAAACAACAAACACTTCATCTATTACAACAAACACTTCTTTTTCCAAAAAAATTTTTAAAAAAAACACTTCATCTATTACAACAAACACTTCATCTATTACAACAAAACTTCACTATAAAAAAAACACTTCATCTATTACAACAAACACTTCATCTATTAAAAAAAAATTCATCTATTACAACAAACATTATCATACAACAAATACTTCATCCATTACAAAAACCTTCGCCCTGTACAAAAACCCCCTTTTTTGATCAACAAAAATTTCCCCCTTAATCTTGTTTTATTTTTTTTCACAAACATTTTTAACATAATGCACGAAGTGTAAAATTTTTAAAAGTTAATCAGTTATCTGCTGGTGATTTCATGAAGCTCAATGACAAGGGTGTCAACACACACACACACACACACACACAAAAATGGAGCAAAGAGCCCTTGAGGGGCCCTAAAGGGGCCAGGAGCTGTAAATCGACTCCTGCAACCACAACTAGGTGAGTCACACATACAAACACATACACACACAAGAACACACACAGCAGTTGAGAAGATTTGGGGAAAAAAACTGTATGGAAGAAATATTAGGAATAGAAGGCGCCTCACAGGATGAATTATTGAGACTTCAGACAGCCAACTCCATGCCTGTGTCAGCTGTGTTCCCACGACCCTGTTTTAGTTCCCACGACCCTGTGTTTAGTTCCCACGACCCTGTGTTTAGTTCCCATGACCCTGTGTTTATTCCCACGATCCGTGGTTATTTCCCCGACCCTGTGGTTAGGTCCCACGACCCGTGGTTAGTTCCCACGATCCGTGTTTAGTTCTCACGATCCTGTGTTTAGTTCCCACGATCCGTGGTTAGTTCCCACGATCCTATGGTTAGTTCCACGATCCTGTGGTTAGTTTCACGATCCTGTGTATAGTTCCCACGATCCTGTGTTTAGTTCCCACGATCCTGTGGTTAGTTCCCACGATCCTGTGGTTAGTTCCACGATCCTGTGGTTAGTTCCACGACCCGTGTTTAGTTCCATAAACATGGGTTAGTTCCCACGACCCTGTGGTTAGTTCCATGTCAAATTAGTTCCCACGACCCGTGGTTAGTTCCATAAACCATGTGGTTAGTTCCCACGACCCTGTGTTTAGTTCCATAACCATGTGGTTAGTTCCCACGACCCTGTGGTTAGCCATGTAAAGAGATTAGTTCCCACGACCCTGTGGTTAGTTCCATAACCATGTGGTTAGTTCCCACGACCCTGTGGTTAGTTCCATGACCACGTGGTTATTCCCAGACCTTGTGGTTAGTTCCCACGACCATGAAGGCAGTTCCCACGACCCTGTGGTTAGTTCCATGACCATTTGGTTAGTTCCCACGATCCTGTGGTAAGTTACAATGACCATGTGGTAAGTTACCATGACCATGTGGTTAGTTCCCACGATCCTGTGGTAAGTTACCATGACCATGTGGTTATTCCCACGATCCTGTGGTGTTACCAGACCATGTGGTTAGTTCCATGACCATGTGGTTAGTTCCATGACCATGGGTTAGTTCCCACGATCCTGTGGTAAGTTACCATGACCATGGGAGTTCCATGACCATGTGGTTAGTCCATGACCATGTGGTTAGTTCCCACGATCCTGTGGTAAGTTACCATGACCATGGGTAAGTTACCATGACCATGTGGTTAGTTCCCACGATCCTGTGGTAAGTTACCATGACCATGTGGTTAGTTCCATGACCATGTGTTAGTTCCATGACCATGTGAGTAGTTCCACGACCCTGTGGTTAGTTCCATGACCCTGTGGTTAGTTCCCACGACCCTGTGGTAAGTTACCATGACAAAATGGTTAGTTACCATTATGACGATGTGTATTTGGCGTTTTGGAGAGCGGGTATGGAATGATAACGTCTTCGGAGGCTTCTTACTTTTATTAGTAATAAAGGTGCGAGTAACAGGTTGCGTGTCTGTGGCCATGGCCGGGGCCATGCGCCTTGCGAGGGAGAGAGGAGTAGGCCTATTGTCTGAGTGTTGTCTGGGCGCCAAGTCAGGGAGAGGCAGGGTGAGGCAGACTCACATGGGTATGCCTACAGGCTTGCCCTCTGGCGGAAACTATGGAACTAGCATGGCGCGAAATATGAACTCAGTTGGCAGACAGCATGGGCTGTCTACACCATGACCATATGGTAAGTTACCATGACCATGTGGTAAGTTACCATGACCATGTGGTTAGTTACCATCACCATGTGATAAGTTATCATGACCATGTGGTTAGTTCCATGACCATGTGAGTAGTTCCACGACACTGTGGTTAGTTCCATGACCATGGGTTAGTACCACGATCCTGTGGTAAGTTACCATGACCATGTGGTTAGTACCACGATCCTGTGGTTAGTTCCATGACCATGTGGTAAGTTACCATGACCATGTGGTAAGTTACCATGACCATGTGGTAAGTTACCTTGACCATGTGGTAAGTTACCATGACCATGTGGTAAGTTATCATGACCATGTGGTTAGTTCCATGACCATGTGAGTAGTTCCACGACCCTGTGTTTACATAAGAACATAAGAAAGGAGGAACACTGCAGCAGGCCTGTTGGCCCATACTAGGCAAGTCCTTCACATTCCATCCAATTAACAGAATATTTGTTCAACCTAATTTTCAATGCTACCCAAGAAATAAGCTTTGATAATTTTATTTACTCATGTGCAATTCCCACTCAAATCCAACCCTCTCACTCATGAATTTATCCAACCTAAATTTAAAACTACCCAAGGTCCTTGCTTCAATAACCCTACTAGGCAGACTGTTCCACTCATAACTACCCTATTTCCAAACCAATACTTTCCATATCTTTTCTAAATCTAAACTTATCTAACTTGAATTCATTATTGCGGGTTCTCTCTTGGAGAGATACCTCAAGACCTTATTTATATCCCCTTTGTTAATACTCCATTTTCCACTTGTATACCTCGATCATGTCTCCCCTCATTCTACGTCTTACAAGTGAATGTAATTTAAGGGTCTTCAATCTTTCTTCGTAAGGAAGATTTCTAATGCTATGTATTAATTTAGTCATTCTATGCTAAATGTTTTCTAACGAATTTATGTCCATTCTGTAATATGGAGACCAGAACTGAGCTGCGTAATCTAGGTGAGGCCTTACTAATGAAGTATAAAGCTGTAATATAACCTCTGGACTTCGTTGCTAACACTTGATATAAATCCCAGTAATCTATTTGCCTTATTACGTACGCTTAGGCATTGCTGTCTTGGTTTAAGGTTGCTGCTTACCATCACCCCCAAGTCCTTCTCGCAATCTGTATGGCTAAGTTCTACGTTATTTAACTTATAAGTGCTTGGGTTATGGACACTCCCGAGCTTCAGAACCTTGCATTTATCTACATTGAACTGCATCTGCCACTTTTCTGACCACGAATTAAGTTTGTCTAAATCTTCCTGAAGTTCTATGACATCTATGTTTGAATAAATTATCCTACCTATCTTCGTGTCGTCGGCGAATTTGTCATATCATTAGAAATTTCCCCTCGTCAAGGTCATTGATATATATTATAAATAACAACGGGCCTAAGACTGATCCCTGTGGAACACCATTTGTTACAAGTCCCCATTCGGATTTAACCCCATTTATGCACACTCTCGCTTCCTATTTGGTGAGCCATGACAGCACTTTTCCCCAATGCCATGAGCTGCCCTTTCTTTAACAGTCTCTGGTGGTACTCATCAAAAGCCTTACTAAAGTCTAAATAAACAATATCGAATTCTTTATCGTGATCAACAGCCTCAAAAGCTTTACTGAAGAAGGTTAATAAATTAGATAGGCAGGAACGGCCCTCTGAATCCATGCTGAGTATCATTAATCAAATTATGGTTATCTAGATGGCTTCTAATAATATCAGCTACAATTGACTAGTAATTTGCCTACAATTGAGGTCAGGCTTATTGGGCGGTAATTTGACGGTAGTGACTTGTCCCCTGCTTTAAAATAGGAATTACATTAGCCATCTTCCACATATCAGACACTACACCTGTTTGAAGAGATAAATTAAAAATGTTAGATAATGGTTCACAGAGTTCCACTTTGCATTCCTTAAGAACCCTTGCAAAAAGCTCATCAGACCCAGCGATTTATTTTGTTTCAGTCGGTTTAGTTGTTTCCTAACCATTTTGCTAGTGACTGTGATATTACATAATTTATCTTCTTCTGGGCCTCTGTAAAAATTAATTACTGGGATATTATTAATGTCTTCCTGTGTAAAAACCGAGAGAAAATAATTATTAAAAATAGAGCACATATCATTCTCCTTGTCAGTAAGATGCCCATAGTTATTTTTAAGGGAACCTATCTTATCCCTAACTTTTGTTCTATAAACCTGGAAAATACTTTTTGGGTTAAAGTCTCGTTTAGCTTTTCTTATCCCCTTTTAACGTCCCTCTTAATGTCAGTATACTGATTTATAAGATGACCTCACCTCTTTTATGCGCCTATAAATTCCTTTCTTCTACCCTAAAAGATACTTCAGCCTATTATTCATCCATTTTGGGTCATTTCTACTTGATCTAATTTCTTTATACAGGATAAATGTTCTTTGGGCAGCCTGTATAGTGTTAAGAAAACTGTCATATTGATACCTCTTTGTCACCCCAGTCCACAGTTGATAAGTGTTCTTAAAGTCCATTATAATCTGCAAGCGAAAATCTGGGACCGTTACTGAATTATCCCAACTATCATACATCCATTTCAATGCTTGTGGTCGCTTGAGCCGAGTTCCTCTGTAATTTCTAAATTATTAACAAGGGTTTCTTGCTTGCCAGAACCAAGTCAAGTAGGTTATTTCCTTGTAGGTTCTGTCACAAACTGCTTCAAAAGCAATCCTGAACTACTTCTAAAAAGTCGTTAGATTCTAAATTCCTGTCAAGAAATTCCAATTAATCTGACTAAAGTTAAAGTCCCCTAGAATTACTACGTTATCGTGCCTTGTGGCCTTAACAATTTCCTCCCAAAGTAGTCTCCTTGTTCCCTATCTAAGTTTGGAGGACGGTAAATCACGCCTAAAATCAATTTTTCACACCCTCTGAAAATTCTATCCAGACAGACTCTGATGTGTTATTTCAGACTTATACCTGTTTTTATGCAACAATTTAAATGATCACGGACAGAGTGCAACCCCACCCCCATGGTTAGTTCCCACGACCATGAGGGTAGTTCCCACGACCCTGTGGTTAGTTACCATGACCATATGGTTAGTTACAATGACCATGTGGTTAGTTCCCAGATCGATCCTTGTGGGTAAGGGGTTTCCATGACCATGTGGTTAGTTACCATGACCATGTAGGTAGTTACCATGGGTTGCAGTGCTTCTAGGTACACATGTATACATGAGACACTTTCCCATCTCTCTGAAACACTTAGGTCTATCGTTTCTTAAAATATAAAGAAGATCGATCATTAACTACCTCACACACACCTCTACTTTCTCCCTTAAATGTTTCTTACCTTCCATAATGTTTTTTCCTCCTCCTTCAGCATAACATGCAGGCTGCACGCGTGGGGATTTAATTTGAAATTTACTACCCATTTCCAGTTCATGGCACAAATATGCCTTGTGGAAGTGTACATTTGATATATATATATATATATATATATATATATCATATATCATATATATATGATATATATATATATATATATATATTATATATATATATATATATATATATATATATATATATATATATATATATATATATATATATATATATATATATATTGTTTTTACTCACCTCCTGATTTCAGTTCTTTTGAGTCCGGTAATTCACTATTTAGGTTCTTAATAATAATAATAATAATAATAATAATATTATCAGAATTTAAAAACTGAATAATAATGAGTAATATGCTGCTTCTGCTACTACCACCTCATCTACTAATACGACTACTATTACTACTACTTCTATTACTACTTTTACTACAATTAACATACTACTATTACCACTACTACTATTGTTACTACGACTACTATTACTACTACTACTACTCATAATAATAATAAACTATCAGATAATAAAAATTGATAAAATAAACAATATTTTGCTTATGAAACTACTACCTCAGCTGTTACTATTGCTACTACTAGTACTTTTGTACTGCTACTTACTACTACAAAATATTAGTAAAAACTATATTAATAATCATTAAAATCTCTCCTATTTCCTCATATTTTCAAATCTCCTCTTTCACTCCCCAGTGTTCCACCCACCCGCCTCCTGCGCCGCCCTCACACCCTCCCCACCCTAACACCCTCCCCACCCAAACACCCTCCCTACCCTCACACCCTCCCCACCCTAACACCCTCCCCACCCAAACACCCTCCCTACCCTCACACCCTCCCCACCTTAACACCCTCCCGAAATTAACACTATCCACACCCTACCCACCCTCACACCCTCCCCTCACTCACACCCTCCCCACAATAACAGTTTCACCACCCTCACACCCTCTCCACCCCATACCCACTCAACCCTAACACACACCACACGGTAATCATCCTAACACCCTCCCCATCCTCAAACCCTCCCCACCCTCACACCCTCCCCACCTTAACACCCTCCCCAAATTAACACCATCCACACCCTACCCACCCTCACACCCTCACCTCACTCACACCCTCCTTTCACTCACACCCTCCCCACAATAACAGTTTCACCACCCTCCACACCCTCCCCACCCTAACACCCTTCCCACCCTCACACCCTAGTTATCTTAACATCCTCCCCACCCTTATGCTATCCCCACCCTAACACTCTCTCCACCCTAACACCCTCCCACCCTTATACCCTCCCAACCCAACACTCTCCCCATCCTCACACTAACCCCACCCTAACACTTCCCCCATCCTAACACCCTCCCCACTCTAACACCCTCCCACCCTAACACCATTCCAACCCTAACACCCTCCCCACTATAACACCTTCCCCATTATAACACCCTTCCCACTCTAACACCCTCCCCACTCTAACACCCTCCCCACTAGAACACCCTCCTCACTCTAACACCCTTCCCACTCTAACACCCTTCCCACTCTAACACCCTCCCCACACTAACACCCTCCCCACTCTAACACCCTCCCCACTCTAACACCCTTCCCACTCTAACACCCTTCCCCCCACTCTAACACCCTCCCACTCTAACACCCTCCCCACTCCAACACCCTCCCCACTCTAACACCCTTCCCACTCTAACACCCTCCCCATATATCCTGTTAAAAACCCAGATTCTCGTAAAGTTTTAATTTATTCATTGGAGTAAGGCAAGGCGGCTATGTCACGGAGACAGGCACTGAAGGTGACACTGCGTGGCACTGCTTCACAGCAGCACGTGATACAGGTGTTTTTCCTAAGCACTCTGGATTTCCGAGTTAATCTCCATTACATTATTTCAGTGATTTAACATCTAACGAAGGTTTTATATCGAAAGGCTACAACTATCTTTGTAACGGCCCTGGTATATATATATATATATATATATATATATATATATATATATATATATATATATATATATATATATATATATATATATAAATGGAGTTACTAAAAGTATTTGTCAGAGGGCTGAAGAGGGGTTGTTGAGGTGGTTTGGTCATTTAGAGAGAATGGATCAAAATAGAATGACTTGGAGAGCGTATAAATCTGTAGGGAAGGAGCGGGGTAGGGGTCGTCCTAGAAAAGGTTAGAGGGAAGGGGTAAAGGAGGTATTGTGGGCGAGGGGCTTGGACTTCCAGCAAGCATGTGGAGCGTGTTAGATAGGAGTGAATGGAGACGAATGGTTTTTGGGACATGACGATCTGTTGGAGTGTGAGCAGGGTAACATTTTGTGAAGGGATTCAGGGAAACCAGTTAATTGATTTAGTTGGACTTGAGTCCTGGAAATGGGAAGTACAATGCCTGCACTTTAAAGGAGGGGTCTGGGATAGTGACAGCTGGGAGGGACAATTCTCAGCTGTCGTATCTGAGCTCCTCTGCAAAGACAGTGATTATGTATGAGTGTGGTGAAAGTGTTGAATGATGATGAAAGTATTTTATTTTTTGGTATTTTTTCTTTTTTGGGTCACCCTGCCTCGGTGGGAGACGGCCGACTTGTTGAAAAAAATATATATATATATATATATATATATATATATATATATATATATATATATATATATATATATATATATATATTTTATATATATGATATATATATATATTATATATATATATATATATATATATATATATATATATATATATATATATATATATATATATATATATTTCGTACCGAATAGCCAAAATTACGATTTTGGTTTAAATAGAAACGCTCTTCTTGCCGAATAAGGCAAGGACATACGGTGGTGTGGGTGCCTTTGAGCTAATTTCATTCTACTTCCCGCTTGGTGTACTAACCTCCACGAGCATTATTTTATATTAATGTCTTGTAGGATTGCGTGGCCCAATGGGTTAGAGCGTTATGTGTGATTTTCGCTCACCATGAGGCGGGCGAAAACGATATGGGTTCGAATCCTCGGCTAGTCGCAGTGTTGTTATTGATCCGCCACAATGGCAGACACGTACTTGCCATACTCCGTAGCTGAAGGGGGTGGAGCTGCCAGCCACAGGGAGACCCAGAAGACTCGCAAATATGAAGGCCTTTCCCTTGCTATAACTTCATCCCAATAGGGTCGTAGACCCATGGAGCATGGGGTAAGTGTGCTCTAAAGTTTCTCAAAGACCTGGGTGAAAAACTCATCATAGAAACCAGGGACCACAGGGCGGCCAGCTTCCTCTTTGAGAGACTAAGTGTTGCGATCCAGAGGGTAAATGCCTGCAGCATTCTGAGCACGCGACCCACTGCCGGGGAGCTGGACGAAGTATTCGAGATGTAGCTCTGAGTTGTTATCTTTGTCAATATATTTTGTCAATGTATTTTGTCTTTAAATAAAATCAGTATAAAATATTGGGGGTGGAAGGAGAAAACAATTTTCAAACAGCTTCAGGGAGAACCTTGAGTTTTCTCTCAGTTCTCCTTGATTTAGCTCCACTTTCTTCCATCCACCAAATCCACTAACTGAAATTCGGATGGGAAATCCCGCAGACTTTGATAACGCGAGTCGCACAGATGAGTGTGGCGGCGGCGGCGGCGCTGTTGTCTCTCTTCCGCTTCGTAATCACTCTGACCAGCCTCTCTTCCGCTTCTTAATTTAGAACCAGAGATGGAATGTGTACTCACCTATTTGTACTCACCTATTTGTGGTTGCAGGGGTCGATTCATAGCTCCTGGCCCCGCCTCTTCACTGATTGCTACTAGGTCCTCTCTCTCCCTGCTCCATGAGCTTTATCAAACCTAGTCTTAAAACTATGTATGGTTCCTGCCTCCACTATGTCGCTTTCTAAGCTATTCCACTTCCTGACAACTCTATGACTGAAGAAATACTTCCTAACATCCCTTTGACTCATAGGAGTCTTCAACTTCCAATTATGACCCCTTGTTTCTGTGTCCCCTCTCTGGAACATCTTGTCTCTGTCCACCTTATCTATTCCTCGCAGTATTTTATATGTCGTTATCATGTCTCCCTAACCCTCCTGTCCTCTAGTGTCGTCAGGCCGATTTCCTTAACCTTTCTTCGTAGGACAATCCCCTTAGCTCTGGGACTAGTCTTGTTGCAAACCTTGCACTTTCTCTAATTTCTTGACGTGCTTGACCAGGTGTGGGTTCCAAACCGGTGCTGCATACTCCAGTATGGGCCTGACGTATATGGTATACAGAGTCTTGAATGATTCCTTAGTGAGGTATTGGAACGCTATTCTTAGGTTTGCCAGCCGCCCGTATGCTGCAGCAGTTATCTGATTGATGTGTGCCTCAGGAGATGTGCTCGGTATTATACTCACCCCAAGATCTTTTCTTTGAGTGAGGCTTGCAGTCTTTGGCCACCTAGACTATACTCTGTCTGCGGTCTTCTTTGCCCTTCCCCGATATTCATGACTTTACATTTGGCAGGGTTAAATTCAAGGAGCCAGTTACTGGACCAGGCTTGCAGCCTGTCCAGGTCTCTTTGTAGTCCTGCCTGATCCTCGACTGATTTTATTCTTCTCATTAACTTCACATCATCTGCAAACAGGGACACTTCTGAGTCTATCCCTTCCGTTATGTCATTCACATATACCAAAAACAGTACAGGTCCTAGGACTGACCCTTGTGGAACTCCACTCGTCACAGGTGCCCACTCTGACATCTCGTCACGTACCATGACTCGTTGTTGCCTCCCCGTCAGATATTCTCTGATCCATTGCAGTGTTTTTCCTGTTACGTGTGCCTGATCCTTTAGCTTTTGCATTAACCTCTTGTGAGGAACTGTGTCGAACGCCTTCTTGCAGTCCAAAAATGCAGTCTATCCACCCTCTCTCTCGTGTCTTACTTCTGTTACCTTATCATAAAACTCCAGTAGGTTTGTGACACAGGATTTTCCTTCCCTGAAACCGTGCTGGTTGTCGTTTATAAGCTTGTGTCTTTCTAGGTGCTCCACCACTCTCCTCCTGATGATCTTCTCCATGACTTTGCATACTATACACGTCAGTGACACAGGTCTGTAGTTTAATGCCTCGTGTCTGTCTCCTTTCTTAAAAATTGGGACTACATTTGCCATCTTCCACGCCTCAGGCAGTTGCCCAGTTTCAATGGATGTGTTGAAGATTTGTGTTAGTGGCACACACAACATCTCTGCTCCCTCTCTAAGGACCCACGGAGAAATGTTGTCCGGTCCCACCGCTTTTGAGGTATCGAGTTCACATAGCAGCTTCTTCACCTCCTCCTCGGTTGTGTGTATTTCATCCAGCACTTGTTGGTATACCTCCCTATTCTGAATTCCTGGAGTCCTACCTGTCTCCTGTGTAAATACTTCTTTAAATCTCATGTTGAGCTCCTCACATACCTCTTGGTCGTTTATTGTGAACTCCCCACCTTCCTTTCTCAGCCTGATTACCTGGTCCTTGACTGTTGTTTTCCTCCTGATGTGGCTATACAACAGCTTCGGGTCAGACTTGACTTTTGATGCTATATCATTTTCATATTGTCGCTGAGCCTCCTTCTTACCTGTGCATATTCGTTTCTGGCTCTTCGGCTAATCTCTTTATTTTCCTGGGTCCTTTGTCTTCTGTACTTTTTCCATTCTCTATTACACTTACTTTTTGCCTCCCTACACCTCTGGGTGAACCAAGGACTCGTTCTGGTCTTCCCATTACTTCTGTTTCCTTGGGGACAAACCTCTCCTCTGCCTCTTTGCATTTGGTTGTCACATATTCCATCATTTCTTTTACTGGTTTTCCTGCCAATTCTCTCTCCCACTGAACGTCTTGTAGGAAGTTCCTCATGCCTGTGTAGTCCCCCTTTTGTAGTTTCGTTTCTCCCTTCCTATTCCTGCTCCCTCTCCACTTGTAGCTCAACTATATAATCAAAACACAGAACCAAATGATCACTAGCTCCAAGGGGCCTTTCATACGTGATATCCTCGATGTCCGAACTACTCAAGGTGAATACTAGGTCCAGTCTTGCTGGATCATCCCCACCTCTCTCTGGTAGTGTCTCTAACATGTTGATGCATGAGGTTTTCCAGTACCACATCCATCATCTTGGCTCTCCATGATTCAGGACCCCCATGGGGCTCTAGGTTTTCCCAATCATCTCTTTGTGATTGAAATCACCCATAACTAGTAACTTTGCTCTCCCCATGTGGGCTCTTCTGGCTACCTCGGCTAGTGTGTCTACCATTGCTCTGTTGCTCGTCGTATTCTTCTCTTGGCCTCCTGCAGTTCTGTGGCGGGTTGTACATTACAGCAATTATCACCTTATGGCCCTCAGACTGAATTGTTCCTACTATGTAGTCCTTTCACCCATTCCATCCATTTCTTCCACTTCCTCAAATCCCCACCTGTTCTTAATGAGCAGTGCAACTCCTCCTCCCCTCTGCTCCCTCTATCTTTCCTGAGGATTTGATATCCGGGTGGGAAGATTGCATCTGTTATCATCCTGGTGAGTTTCGTTTCTGTGAGTGCTATTATGTCTGGGGATGTCTCCTTTATTCTTTCATGCCACTCCTCACATTTATTTGTTATACCATCTGCATTTGTATACCAAACCTTTAACTTCTTTTCTAAAACCGTAGTCTGGGGGTATGTTGGGGTTGGGAAAGTGGGAGATTTGATGGGGAACTATGGGTGGTTGGTGTGAAGGTGGAGTTTGTACTGAGGTGGGTGGAATCATTGGGTATGGCATGTGTGTTTTGGGTTAGGTTGTTTGGTTGCATTGGGGTTGTCCAGGTTGGGGAACATCTGAAGGTGGTTGTATTAGAGCTTCCTCCTGAGTCTGGGTTCTCCTGTCCATCTCTCTTTCCTCCTTTTGTCTCTGTACCCTCTCTTTCAGTTTCTGTCTTTCTTCCCGTGTTCTGTCGCGGTCGAGATACACCCTCCGGTACTCTGACATATTCCTTAGTCTTGCTTTCTCCTGCAGGATCCTGTTTCGAGTCAATTCTGCTTTGAAAATTACTTTGACTGGCCGGATTCTTCCTCTTGCAAATCCCCTATTCTCAGAAAATTTGCCAGCTGGGTCATGTCATCTTCTCCTATTGCTTTCATGATGTTTTCAATCGCATTTTTCTCCCTTGTCTTCTTGCTTCGTAAGTTTCCCTTCAGCTTCATGGAGCCCATAAACAAAGACTGATCTCTCTCTTTCATTCTCCCACTGCCTATCCCTGTGTAACCCCTGATTCGATTTAGTTGCCTCCATTGAAGCTTTCCTTTCTTCAATCTCTTCACTGTCTGTTATCCCTTTGCCCAGTGGCCTGTCGCTTTCCTTCTTAACTTTCCCTGTGCACTGCTGTGGTCTGTTAGGGCTTCTACATATAGCTTAGCTCTCCCTTTACTACACTCCCTCGATTGTTCCTGATGTGATCCTCTCTTTCTCTCGGGCTCCACGATGGTCTGATATAGCCTCTGCATTCAGTTTTACTCCGTTCTCTACAGTCCTCTTCTTTGTGACTGAGGTAGCAGATTCTGATACCATGTCCACATTGCTTTTAGTTCTACTGGCTGTTTCAAATTTTTCAGTTCTTCTTCTAATCTCTGTATCTTAGCCTCTGCTGTTGTGACTTGCTTTTCCCACTTCCTGCTTTCTGCAGCTATCCTCTCCTCCTTATCTTACTTTCTGCAGCTATCCTCTCCTCCATTTTCATGCTAAGCTCCTCTAGCTTCCTTCCCCACTCATGTTCCCTTTTCATGAGCTCTGCTGCCCAATCTTCCTTGCAGACTCATCCTCCAGTCCCCTAGTTTTCCGTCCTGCTCTCTGGGACCCCATTTTTTATTTTTTATTTTTAAGATGCCACAGAGTGGAAAACTATGTATTTCTGTGTGGTTGTTTTGTGGTGTGATTGCCTGAGTGTTTGTGTGGGGGGTGGAGGGAGGGAGAGAAGAAACTGAAGACAGTGGGGAAATGGAAGAGAGGTGGGGAGGGGGAAATAGGGGGATTATGAGGAGAGAGTGAAGGAGGGAGAAGCAGAGGTGGAGAGAGAATGGGAGAGGGAGAGGGGAGGGAGGTGGGTGAGAAGGGGGAGGAGCTATGTGAGAGAGGGGGAGGAGGTGGATGAGAGAGGGGGAGGAGGTGGGTGAGAGAGGGGGAGGAGGTGGGTGAGAGAGGGGTTCAGGGAAGGGAGTGGGGAGAGGTGGGTGGAGGGAGCAGGGGGAGTGTGTGTGGGCCTGTGTGTGTGTGTTAGTTTTGTGTGTATGTGTATGTGTGTGTGTGTGTGTTAGTTTTGTGTGTGTGTGTGTGTGCACGTTAGTTATGTGTGTGTGTTAGTTTTTTTTGTTGTGTGTATGTTAGTTTGTGTGTGTGTATGTATGTGTGTGTGTGTATGTATGTTTGTGTGTGTATGTATGTGTGAATAGTAGTGGTGAAATTGTGTGTTATGGTGTATGGGTGTGTATGTGGAGTTTGCGAGTGACACGTTGTCTGCAGTGCTTCTCTACCTGGCCTGACCTGACACCTGACCTACCAGTTAATGTGTGTGTGTGTGTGTGTGTGTGTGTGTGTGTGTGTGTGTGTGTGTGTGTGTGTGTGTGTGTGGAACTATATGTGTGTGGATTTATTGTGTGAAAAGTAGTGGTGAAATTGTGTTATGGTGTATGAGTGGTATGTGAGGTCTGCGAGTAACACGTAGTCTACAGTGCTCCTCTACCTGGCCTGACCTGACACACCTGATCTACCAGTTAATGTATTCTATGATTCACCTGTCTGCTCGCCCTTTTCTACTAGAAATTACCAATTGCTATTTGTTACTGAGTACTTGATATCCTATTCCTTATCTTACTATGAGAGTTGACCGTTCACAAACAGCTTAGCGGTTAGGTAATTGGATCTTACTCCCGACACCCCGAAAACCACGCATAGGTGAATACTTGCGATGCGATGCAGCTTGGCCAGCGTGTAGTATCCTGTAGATTGTCCAACTCAATGTGATGTTCTGGCGTATATCCACTTTCGTTTCTTGTCGATATATAATATAACCTATTCACTGTATTTCTTTCACTTGTCACATATTTATTTCACTTTATTATCTAGGGTGACACACGTGGCAACGTCGCCTGGAGCACACTAGGCCCACTGACCCCGCCACCAAATATTTATTTCTAGTTCACTTATAAAATTATGGCTCTTCCCACACTTATGTGGCTCAGGGCAACTCGTAAATCACTTCAAGGGTTGTTCACTACCCTGACACACTTGATAACCCCTGTAGTACCCTTGTGTAGCCCTCAAAAACACTTATATTCACGGAGCCCTACAAGATGCGACTGACTGGCACGGCGTCCCTACTGTTGTGTGTGTGTGTGAGTGTGTGTGTGTGTGTGTGTGTGTGTGTGTGTGTGTGTGAGTGTGTGTGTGTGTGTGTGTGTGTGTGTGTGGTGAGTTTGTGTGAGTGTGTGTGTGTGTGTGTGTGTGTGTGTGTGTGTGTGTGTGTGAGTGGATCTTATATTTTCGGAAAAGGTTATTTTTCTCATATCTTTACATAGTTTCGAGTATTTGTTTGACTGGAAATGCGAACGAAAAAAAAGCAGAAAGTTCCATACTGTTATTTCTTCTATTCCGTTTCTCACCGCATCTCATTTTATCATCTAATAAAACTTTGTCCCGGCAACAAATTCCGTTGTTCAAAGAATATCCTGAAAGAAAGTCGTTAAGGATCCACCTGGGGTCAATTTGGGCCAAAAATGCCATCCCTAAGTGTATTAACGTATCCTTTATGATGGATTGGTGCATATCTATGTATAATATTATACATACAAGGTATTTTTATGCATTTTTACTCTCCTGAGTGTGTGGTTAGTAAGGCTGGTCATAGCATCCACTTAGACGAGGTGCATAAACCCACAGGAGGGAAGGGAAGATGATCGTCACTAGATGGCAGTGTGTGAGATCATCCTTTGAAGAGGATAAACCTTTCTTCTCTCTCTCTCTCTCTCTCTCTCTCTCTCTCTCTCTCTCTCTCTTTCTCACGCACTCACCAACAATTCAATACACATTTTAGACGTCAACACGTGTATGCTCCAGGCAATCTCAACATCAATTTAATTTTCAGACAAATAACATTATATTTCTGTGAGAGCCAATCATATATAAGGTTACAAAAGCTATTTCATTTCTTCTCAAGCGACGCACCACTCCATGATATTTGTTTTAAATGTATATATATATATATATATATATATATATATATATATATATATATATATATATATATATATATATATATATATATATATATATTTAAGAAATACATTGTTGATATAAAGATGGCATATACAGTACACGAGGTGTGAGAGATACATGTCTAGTACATATTGTTACATGTTTGTCACTGATTATAATGAGAAAATCTCATCCAGCTCCTCAGAGCTGGGGCGCGTGCCCAAAATACAGCATGCATTACTCCTTTGAACAGCAGCGCTGAGTCGCTGGAACAGAAAACTAGCTGCCCTGGGATCCCTAGTTACCCTGTTGAATCTTTTGCCCAGCTCCTTGAGGAACTTAGATGCACTCTTTCCCCATGAGCCAAGGGTCTCTGAGCCTATTTGAACAAACATATAATGATGGGCAAGTTCTCCATATTTTCTCGACTTTTGTTACTCCCTTAAGCTATATATATAGCTGCGGGATTTTCAAGGATAAATACTGATCAACGAGGCTGACCAGGTCTAAGACTGAACAGGACTCAGTGTGAATACTTTGCGAAGATTCCAGTGCAGTGAGAAGACATTACAGTGCATCATTTCAACGCAAATAGTGGAAATGATATGCAGTTTGTGAAGGTTGGTGAGTGGTGGTAGTGTGGAAGGTGGCCAGTGTGGGTGGGGGAGAATAAGGCTACACTGTGTGCCGGCCAAGATTATCGTATATACAAACCTCGAAAAGCTCTCATAAAAACATCTACCTCCAGCACCATGCGCCATGCTTCCAGTTAACCTAGAAATGATAACATGTCGATGCATGGAATAACTAGAGGCATGTTATGGAAAAACAATGTGGGGTTAATGTTAACGAGGGAGTGACCAGTGCCGCCTGCCCCACGCCACGGGGGAGGGGGAAGAGGCGCTGTGTGTAGGTGGTGAGGGAAGACACTGGGGTTCAGCAGTGCACATACCCAAATCTTTCATGACGTACATGGGAAACAAATAATGTTGTGTGTATTGTAAGACAGTGGGAACAATATATAGAGTGCAAGTCCATGTGTAGTGTACTCCCCTCACTCCTCTCCCCTGGCTACCCCCACCCAACAACCTGCGCCTCACCAACACGCCTCCTCACCCAAACCCAGCGACACCCCTCAAGCCCTACCAGGCCACCACGGTCAAGTTCACTACCTTCCACGCACCTTACCCATCCACTCCTACAGTCTACTTAGCCAGATGAATGCCAGTCAGGAGGAAGCGAGCAGCCAGGGAAATGGCACGGCTGGCAATACTAGGAGAGGCAAGTGTCGGTCGTGTTTACAGCTTCTTGTCTCAACTCTAATGGTTTCCTCCCAAACATGGCAGCTGCCCGGGTTCAGGATGTCCTCCTGTGGACAGTGATAACCCAGAGCCACTTCAGGCACCTGAACTCACTCCAACAGATCTCATCTCATCAGATAATATCTTGGAAGCAATTAAAGCAACAGGTACCAGGACACTCACACATATTCCCAAAGCAGCCCGTCCACACGCAGCTGGGAAACTTACGGACCTCTTAATAAAAGTAAACGATGGTTCTGCTATCCTAAATGCTCCACCAACCATCAAGGCATGGCACAACTTGCTACTTTTTGGCAATGTCTGCTTAGCTGTGCCGGAAAGAAGAAGAAAGAGGCTAGTCTCTTTCCTTAAGAGACTTTCCTAGAGCTGATAACCTCATTCGCCTTCCCCGTCAATACAAAACCGAGAGGCAGAACCCCCACTCACTCCACCGACAGCGAAAAAATCAGAGTCCAAGTGAGCAAGAAAATTGAAGAGGGAAACACAGTTGGAGCAGAATTACCACCAGTGAAGATACAGTTGCCCCCAGGGATGCTGACACTGCTGAAGCACTTAGAGGAAAGCATCCTGCCAGGGAAACCAGGGGTACCAACAGTTCCAACACCTCTGTCCCCACTGTGGAACCATTGATTGTGCAAGACTCAG